>JBDJHY010198147.1:0-11679 GCA_039654485.1 Withania somnifera | reverse complement strand
AACAAGAACATTTATAATAGCTTAGGATAAAACTAAAAGGCTTTGGAAGACTTTGGGGACCTAATTTTAAGGGACCCAAAGTGTGAGGAGTCAATTCTCATCTTAGTTCACTTTTTGGACTAAGTGTAATAAATAAAACTTAGGCCACTATATATAGGTGGTCTTTCAAATTTGGAATTAGCTTTTAGATGATCATTACTAAACAGTTTAGTTCTTCAATTCAGAGTATAGCTAATACCTTAGTAATCAAGTAGATGCCCACGTAATGTTAATTTGAGCAAATTAACGTAAGTCAATCCTTAATTGCTCGTGTAGCATTTTTGCTTAGGCAGAAGAAGTGTCACGACCCAATTTCTTACTATACCACTAGTAGGAGAACCAACCCCGTAGTCCAAAGCCAAAGCGGAGGAACACTATATCAAATGCAAAAAGTAAAAGTTTAATAAATAGTATGTGAATGAAATCAGCAAAAGTATAAAGAATCAAAAATGCCCAAAACTCAGTATCGGTGTAATACAAACCACTAAGTACAGAATAGGGGAATCAACTGTCTAATACAAATGTATCTCTGAAAACACATGGAGATTAAACTAAATGCAGAAGTAAACCAGGAAAAGCTAGATGCCAAGCTCACCCTAAATCTCTGAAATTCAATAAAATTTGCATAAACAGCTATTTGTGAATCACAGTCGGGCACCTATACTCGGATCTGAACATGGATAAGTGTAGTATGAGTAGAATCTTCCGAAGCAACCCATACTCAATAGGCTTTGAGGGCCCACTAGACAAATAATAATAATAACAGCAGCAAATAACGAAAGATAATAATTATGGTCACAAAAGCAAATAGTACATCATGTAAGCTAGCCATTCAAGGAGGAATCAAATAAAAAGTAAAACATATATCGCTAGCTAATCACACAATCAGATTTCATGCAATGAAGAAAGACATACCCGGAATCCATGCAACAGAATATGTGAACGACAATAACAATAACTGGGAATTAAAAAAAGACTAAAAGAAAACATAGACGGTATACTGGTACCCTCAAGTAAGGGATAAATGAATGAACAATATAACACACCATATATCCCACATAACATGAAGCATCAGGTATAAAATAATAACAACTAAGCAGTAATAATAATACTAAAGTAATGCAATAAACTCTATCAAGTCCCCCAGAAAGAAGCGCAATGTACACAGAAAACACACTTACCCGTAGGCATCCACATACTACCAAGGGTACAACACATGAAGTTACCATTCCTGTGTACATTTCTCCTCCGGTACCCATAGGTCCAGCAGGTAGAATCCATGGAAGGCTACCCTAAATATTCTCGGTATATTTCTCATCAATTCTAACCCATCTTTCGTGTCGCCGCAACCCGAAGGCAAGGTCTGTTGAGGTATGTCACCACGCATGATCTCTAACGTCATCATAACCTCAAATCCCAAATCACAGATCCTCAAGGATCTAATAGTCTGGCATCCTATGCCTCATGTCAATAATATCATCAAGCCGTACTCAACAAATCATGGCATATAATGCATCAACATAGCAATATCACCAATATCCTCAATGAACATATATCATTAATTTATCCATAACCAATAAGTGTGATAAGTGTCAAAAAGTTGTACTTTCTGTCGTACAATGACGGACTCAAGTTCCAGTGGCTGTACTCACTGCCTAGAGGAGTTAATCTCAAATCCCAGCATTAATTAGTCAAATGATAATTCTTGGTGCCAAGGTGTCAAGCCTAGGCTAAAATATGTGAAAATAGTATTACCGAGTGCTTGATATAATGTCGAGTCTAAAACAGTTGAGAGTTTATTACTTATATTATTATTAGAATATTCCAAATTATTAATTTATATCATTATCCATTATTATTACGAATAATAGACTATAGCATCCTCGTCTCAATAATCATATAGTGATACTGGCTCAGCCCCAATGCACTCTCATCGAAGCCAAAGGAAAAACTCTCATTCCATGAATACATAATACATCAGCAAGTATACATAAATGATCATGTAATAACAACTACTTGTGCCCTACACATATATCTCTAGAAAACTCCTAAGTCATAGGCTTCATATAAATCCTAATGCCAATTATAAATCAACGAGGAACGGATGAAAGAATGGTAAAAGGTTACTATAACAACGTAGCTAACCAACCTACGGATGCTATTTAGTACAATTATTAAGGCTATAAGCCAAGAGATATCCCTAAGAAGCCTACTTGTCGTCCGACGATTAAGCATTGCAAGTTCATGAATATCACTTCAACTGATATCGAACAATCTCCAAATATTGTAAAACTTGGATAAAAGTATTCCATATGTCAATACGAGTCTAATGATATAGAATATACTAAGTTCTGAACTAGGTCAAAAGTCGAGCCTAAATTGGGCCTGTAGGGCTCGCTCGTGCAAGGGTTTTTACATAACTGACAGGTATTTACTACATCATGATCGTGTAAGGTATTTGCAAAAGACATCACGACTGCATGAACTATTTACATGATCGCGTAGAGTGGCTGGGGAAGATTGAATCACAGTCGTGTACAGGCACTCTGCGATCACATAGTGCATTGGCTAACTGAATTACAATCATGTGGATTGGCTCCGCGATCACGATGAAGGATTCACTGCTCCAGTTGCAGGTTTTGACAGCAGAAATTGAGAGAAAGAATCATCCTGAATCACCACTCAAACTACATTCGGAGTCCAATTTATGAAACCAAACTATGTACGCATACCTAAAATGACATTTTAGACTCAATGACATAGTCAAAATTAGAATTTGAGGTCATTGCGTCAAAATATTGACCAAGTCAACCCTAGGCTTAAAATCATAAAATTTTCGCCAATACATCAAAAATACAAAGACAAGTATGGGAAATGAACCAATACCTCCACTTACTTAAAATCACCATTTCAGAGCTGATGAAAGCGTCAGAATCCCTATCCGACACTCTGAACACCAAAATACCACCCAAGATCAAAATTAGGCCTTAAACTTCACTAAAATCCACCATTAGCATAAATTGCAAACAAAAACTACGAAATACCAACTTAAGGTCAATCTTGACTTTGTTTGGATTTTAGAGCTAATAGAACTGTCAAAATTTAATTATGAGCTCATCTTGAAGAAAAGTTGAATTTAGTCAACGAGTACTTAGTTTTAGGCTTTAAATAAGGAAATTTAAGATATCTCTCTCAACCGAGCTACCAGGGACCTGAACTACCGATCCCAATAAGTCATAAACTTGGAGAAACTACTGAAATGCTCTAGAATAAAAAATGTCACATATTTATTATAAATGACCATGAGGGTCATTACAAGAAGAATGGGTCTATGTTAAGTATATTAACTATCGATAGTTGAATAAGGTAACCATGAAGAATATTTATCCTCTTTCACACACTGATAATTTATTGATCAACTTTAGGAAAATATGATGTTTTGGAAGATTGCTAGAGGTCATGGTACCATCAGTTGAAGATTATGGCTTATGATGTCCTAAGATGACTTTAGGGACTCAATATAGCTATTATGAGTTCCCTGTGATGTAATTTAGGTTGACTAATTCCCCTACGACATCTGTGGAGTTGATTAATAGATTATTTTGGATGTGTCTCAATACTTTTGTTATTGTGTTCATTGATGATATGTCATTTTATTCCAAGAGTGATGCGGATCATGTATGATATTTAAGTGTAGTACTTAAGAGATTAAAAGATGAGAAGTTTTATGCAAAGTTATTGAAGTGTGTGTTTTGGCTTACTTATGTGACATTCTTGGGATACGTACTGTTCAAGGAGGATATTATGGTTGATTAGGCCTAGCTAGAGGCAGTTTGAGATTTTTTTAGGCCTACGTCCCCTATAAATATTAAGAGTTTTGTTGGATTTGCTAGTTATTATAGTTAGTTCACATAGGACTTCTCTTTTACTGCAGTTTTGTTGACTTGGTGGACTCAGAAACAAATATTCTAGTGTCTTGAGGAGTGTAAGTTGAGCTTTTAAAAGATCAAGGCTCTATTGAATTCAACACCTATATTGAACTTATCTGTAGAGGGTAAAGATTTAAGTGTGTAGTGTGATTCTTCAAGAGTTAATATCGATGGTGTTTTGATGTAGAAAGGGAAAATTATAGCATATGTTTCGATCCCTTTCAAGACCTATGAGAAGAATTATCCCACTATGATTTTGATTTAGAAGCAGTGGTGTTTGTTTTAAAGTTATGGAGGCACTACTTATAGAGGGTTCATATTAAGGTGATCATAGATCATTGCAGTCTTCAGTATATATTTTGTTAAACGGATTTGAATTTGATGAAGCGTAGGTGATTTGAGATATTGAAATACTATGACATGATAATTTCGTATCATTCAGACAAGACCAATGTAGTTGTGATGCCTTGAGTCAAAAGACAGTGAATATAGGTAATCTTGTATTGTTGCGAGTGGAGAAAAGACCTTTGGTTATGTCTATTCAGAGTTTGTCCAATGGCTTCATGAGATTTGATATTTTAGAGCTTGGTAAAGTTCATGCTTGAGTGGAGGCACGATCTCGTTTGATGGAATAGATAAAGATTAGAGCTATTAAGGGTGAAAAATTATGCTTGATTCATGATAAAGTGTTGAATTAACAAGCTAAGGAGGCAATTTTATTATCAACAGGGTGTTTTTGAAGATTAATGATTTAGTTTTTGTTCCTAAGGTTGATGATTCGATTAGGGTGATCATGGAAAAAGATCATAGTTTAATGTATACTATTCATCTGGAGGCGAACAAAAATGTATCATGAATTTGAAAATACATTACTTGTGGTATGATACAAATAAGGACATTATGGAATTGTTTACATTATCAACAAGTGAAGCCTGAGCACCAACGACCTGGTGGTATGACTTAGAGATTGCCTGTTCTGTACTGTACATGGGAGCATATTTCTATGGAATATTTTATGGGATTTCCCCTAACTTTAGGTAAGTTCTATACTATATGGGTAATTGTAGATAGATTGACCAAGTCTGCACACTTTGTGCTGGTTCAGACTACATATAATGAAAAGAAGTTGGCTAAGGTGTATATTTAGAAGACTGTTCGTTTGCATAGGGTACCTATTTTTGTTGTTTCTAATCAAGGTATGTAGTTTGTTTTATTCTTTTAGAGTTTGATGTAGCATGAGTCGGGTTTGGACATAAGTGCCACCTTCTATACTCATACCAATGGTCAGTCCGATCAAACAATTTATATATTGAAGGGCATGCTTTGAGCATGTATGATTGAATTGGATGGTCATTGGATATTTTCCTACATTTAATCTAGTTCCTACAACAACAACAACTATCGCTTTAGCATTTAGATAACACCATTTGAGGCCTTGTATAGTAGAAGGTGTAGATCTTTTATTGAATGGTTTGATTCCTTTAAGGTAGGTCTTGGGGTATAAATATTTTGTGAGATTTAATGGGGAAGGTGCATTTGATTTATAATAGGCTTGTGACAACCCAAGGCAGATGTAAGAGTTATGAAAATCAGAGATATTGTGAGTTGGAGTTTATAGTTAGCTGGCGTATATTATTGAAAGTATCACTCATGAAGGGTTTAGAGATATTTTAAAAGAAGAGAAAGCTTAGCATGCGGTTTATTGTCCCACCTGAGATCTTTTGATCTGTTGGTGAGGTAGCCTATGAGTTAGCTCTACCTCTAGGTTTATTAGTTAAGCACCTAATTTTCCATGTTTGGATATTGAAGAAGTATTTTTTTATGATTATTATGTGATTTTGGAATCAATAGAGTTGGATTGTTTATTTGACCTTCAAGGATCCTATAGCGATTTTGGATAGACAAATTTTGAGGTTGAGGACCAAAGATATAGCCTCTATGAAGTTTTAGTGAAAACATCATAAGATTGTGATGGCTATTTGGGAGATTAAGGTAGATATGCGTAGTACATATCACAAGCTTTTCAACAGTTTAGGAATTATCTCTTTCCATATAACTAAGTACAAATAGGATTTTCAGTGGTGGAAGATGTAACAACCATATAGGTAATTTCTTGGTTTATATGCAAGATAACCATTTCTGTTCCTATACTTTTTTTATGGTATTTATGACCTTCTAGTTTTGTTGTTTTGAAAATTAAAGAATTTGCTTGAGTTTGGTGCAAGTTTTCCTCTTGGGGAGGTTTAAAAGTTGATAGAGTTGACTTTGGTGAACAATTAGAAATTTAAAGCTCGAAATGGAATTTCTTTAATTTTATTAGCTTCAAAATATATTTTTTGATTTTAGAGGTCATTTGGTTCGAGTCTTGGAGATTTTAATTTTATTTATAGCGTTTAGATAAGATATTTAAATAAATCAAAGGTTAGAATTAACTTTGGTCAATATTTGATCAAGACAACCCCAAATTAGTAATTAGATGATTATGTTGACTCTACAATATTACTTCCAGTTTGGTAGAATAAGAAACTTGTGTCCATGGGGTAATAAAAGAAATTCCAGTGTCTGTACGTGGAGTTTCTATACATTGAGTTTTCTAGTTTTTACTATTTCTTATGTAGGTGAAAAATCTTCTTCATATTAGTGATGAGACCTTCATGATTACAGAGAAAAGGGTTATCTTGTCATCATAATTGTGTGTTTTGCACTGCCTTCGCAATGTGTTAGTTCAGATTTGGTTTGGGGTTTGTATGCATATTCACGACCAGATCATTATCGTACTCTATGAGTCAGGAATTGATCAAGTCACATTCTCTATGGACTCTTCACATTCACGAAGAGTAATAGACCTCGGAGTGATAAGGAATGTTGATAGACTCTATCAATTATTTCATGGTTGAAAGCATTCTTGTACTTATTTGTGATATTGTATCTCTGACTATTGAGGCATCTGATTATATTTTCATAGTAATTTCATGATATCTGTTATGTTGTATAACTAGACTATTATGGTTTTCAAGAAGATCCATAGGTAGTGCGATACAATGTTGCTTGATATGTTCTTCGATGGCCTAAGAGTAGGATCCAGATTAATTCATACACTTTAATTGCCTAAGGAAAGGATCCAACGATGATATATGAATCTCATGAATCCTCCATGAGTCCTAGCTATCCAAGAGAGCGGATGTATAAAAATAGGATGCATGCATCATATATATCATTTCTTTTGCTTGTATTGCCTTGATGTAATAAATGATTTATTGAGTATGAAAGTGATAGTTCAAAACTTGTGGTGATGTTGAGTTATATGAGTTGATTTATATGCATGTTGATACTTTCCTTCATTGTTTTTCCGAGTCTGTCTTTTTCTGAAATGACAACTTTATGTTCTACGTACTGGAATAAGTTAGATTATGCCCGACTCTCATTGTCTCCATATTGAAGTCAGTCTATGATGTTGTTGAGAACATGTTAGTGTCTTACTCACATTTTTTTTATTTTTACACCGTGTGTGGATTTTGATCCTAATACCTCTAAACGTTGATTCAATAATTATATTTTAGCTTTTTTCAAAATCTCAATGTAGCTGTATGATTGATCTACAACCTTCTTAGATCTCCTCTAGTTTTCATTTTTAGATACTTTTGGTTGTTAGAGTTCTATTGTAGTCTTTCGAAGCTTGTACTAGTGACATTCAGGCTATTGGATGAGTTTGTTATTGCTTTTCGTATTACTTATTGGGATTCTCCAATCATTGTGACTTATAATGCTTTGGTTTTCATTTTGAGTACTTGTATTTATTGTTGTTTAATGATTGTTTGGTTGGCTTACTTATTATAGTGGAAAGATAGGTGCCATTACTTTTTTGAATTTCAAATCATGACAAAGATTAAATTTATGTTGAAACTGGGCCAAATAGGTAAGAAGGACATAAGCGAAATTTGACACTTGTTGTTGAAACCGTAGGGAGTGTAACAATCTTAATTAATAATTAAAATTATTTTTCATAGTTTCTTTTTTTTTTTCTAAAAGTTGGGGAAAGAAGAAGGGATTATGGGGAGAAAACCATAAAACTAAGCCAAAAACTAAGCCGAACTAATAAAGTGAAAGTTCAGTTAGCCAACCAACTAAACTACTACAATTCTTCAAGAAAAATTCATAGAATTCACTGGATAACTCTTTAACTAAACAATGTGATTAATATGTTGTGTCAAGTTTTACTTTTTGCCTACTTGGACAAACATCTGAAATCAATTTTTTCAAAAGTATTTATAAAAATATATTTTTGGTGAGAAACCATTTGTGTGTTCGTCCTAAAATTTTTAAAAGAACTTTTGGACATTAGTTAGCGTTTGACTAAACTTTTAAGAAGTGCTTCTAATTCCTTTTCTTCAAATAAGTATATTTTAGGATAAAAGTAGATTTCGGTATTTTTCAAAAACATTTATTTAATCCCTAAAACTTATAGCATGTTTGACTAAGCTTTTGGAAGGTCAAAAGTATTTTTTTTTTTCTTCAAAAAATCTTATTTTAGAAACGAAAGTGCTTGGCCAAACTTTTAAAAGAAAACATAAGCTACTCTAGAGCAACAAATGTTGTTTTCCATAAGCTAAAAAACCTATAAAAAAATTAATAATAATTTAGAAGCACTTTTGAGAAAAATATTCTCATAGTATATTTGACCAAACTTTAAAAATCTTGAAATGTACTTATTAGAAAAATACTTGAACAACAAATACTAAAAGACCATTTTAATAGCTATTAGTATTTGACTAAACTTTTTAAAAATGCATCTAATTGTCTATTTGATCAAACTTTTAAGATCAACTTATTTTAAAAATTATTTTTTCTCCCAAAAGTTTTATTCATAATTGAAGTATTTTTTGTGAAAGGTCGTGTGTGTTTGAACAATAAATTTAAAAAATACATTTGAGCAGCAAATTAGTGCTTAGCAAAAACTTTTTTGAGTGCTTTTAAATGTATTTTCTCCAAATACTTCTTCAAAACTATGGGTATAAGAAAAACTATTTCTTTTAGCTGAGCAACTTTTGTTATTCTCTCAAAAACACTTATTTCTCTCAAAATTCTGGTCAAGCTCCTCATATGTTTAAGTAAGCACATCTGGCCAAGCTTTTTTATGTAAAGTACTCTACAAGTAAGTGTTTTTAGGAAAAATATATATTCTTTAAAAATAAATTATGTTATTTTTCAAAATCACAAGTTTTCTCCACAAATTTGGCCAAATACCTCTAAATACTCTTTTTTTTTAAAAAAAAAAAAAAAAAAAAAAAAAAAAAAAAAAAAAAACCTTTGACACCGCCAAAAATATGGCCAAACAACATATTTTTAAAATATATTAGTCAAATACAAATCGCTTCATATAAAATATATTTTTTCCAGAAGCACTTATGAAAAAAAAAAGTAGCTTCAAAATAAGCCTTTTAGTGATTTGGCTGAATAGGCTAGTCAAATACCACAAATGTTTATTAAAATAATATTTTATTTTTTCAAAATTCAAAAACTTGGCCAAATAAAACTTTTACGTAATCTTATATTATTTTTCACTACATAACAGGACGCATGACGCACCTGCACTCTAAATTATGGCATCTCAGTTAAACACAATTCAGATAAATAAAATTGTAAGAGCAAAAACACATTGAGAAAACGAGATTTCTTGTCCTTTTACAAAATATATTTTAAAAAAATATCTTTTTAAGATCTAATCTTTTATATATAAAAAATAAAATTCTGTTGACAGAAAGTCAAAAAATTTAAAAATAATTGTAATAGCCTAAAAATTAAATTCTCTTGTAGACCTAAACAACTTTTAGATGTATTTTTTTTATTATTATTTTGATGTACGGGGTGTTATAATTTGAGTCTCTCACTTTGGCTTTTTGTGAATATATATATTGTTTATAGAATGATTAAGTGTTTGAATAACTTTTAATGTAAACAATAACAACATAATAATAAGGATTAAAACATAACTATTTTGGTCAAGTTATCTTTTTCAAGAAGGGATGTCACTGCAATTTGTTATTTATAATTTAAAAGAGGAACAGAGAATATTCAACTTAGGGAGAAAAAGTAGCTTTTTCCATAATCAGACTTTAACGATCAATTAATGTCCTATTATATTCAAGATAACTCGTTATGAAAGTAAAAGAGAAAAAGAGAGAGAGAAAAAGAATCTATATCTCTAATTATGCCTGAGAAAAAGAGAGAGAGAAAAAGAATCTATATTTCTTATTATGCCTGATTTGATTTATAGCTAGATTCCACTTGACATCATGTGAATTTCTTTTATAAATTGAATCAAATCCCAACTCTTTTGGTTATAAAAAGAATCAAATGTATACTATTTTTCTCATGTCCAAGACTTTAATATGTATACTGAAGAATAGAATTTCTTTTCAGTTTCTTCTTTTATACAGTAGTTACAGAAGTTTCTCTTGTTTTTTTTTTCTTTCTGTTAAGCGCAAAATAGTTATTTAACTTTTTATTTATCAGGAAAAATTCACTTTAATTTTTCGTTACACAAAAGTCATTCAACTTTAGAAATTATTACAAAAAACTATTTTTCTATTTTATACAACATAAAAATCATGTAATGTTAAGTTTATCACACAAAAGTCGCTTATTAAATTTTTAACACATAAAGTCATTCAGATTTTTCCAAATTTACAAAAATAAATTTAACCCAAATATTTTATTTTGTATTAAAAATATGATATAACACTCCAAAATAGCTATGTAGTTCAATGAAAAATATTAAATATAATGCATTAATTGCAGAGTCATTCATCGAAGAACTTATGAAATCATGTGTACCTTCTTATTTTGACTTATTGTAATAAATTTAATGAATCTGGACTATAGATTTTGTGTTCGTATTAAATTCTTTGATTCTCTAAAAGTAATATTATTTTTAACTAAAAATGTGTTTATGAAGTTCATTAGAACAAGTGTATTAGTATGACCAAAATAATTAATTATATACTTTTTAGTATTAGTGATAATAAATTAAATTTTATTACAAATAAATAAAAATAAAAACAACAAGTTTAATATCATAAAACACAACAACGATAGTCTTGTAAAGCGAAACATTGAGAAAAAATTTTAAATTATCTCAAATGTAATCAACTTATTTTGTGGTGTCATGTAAAATTTATGGTGCAAAATAACATTTTGACAAAATTTATTATTTTATTAGCTTGGTCAATGTCATGCCATATTTATGGTGCAAAATTAAACATTTTTAAAACTTGATTAAAAAAAATAACTTTATGTGAAAAATAAAAAAAATATTTATTGTATCATAAATTTAAAGATATATAACTTTTAATTATATAAAATAAAAAAAATAATTTTCTGTAAATCTCAAAATTAAGTAACTTTTTTATAATAATAAAATGTAAAATTTACTCCTCTTTAACATATGCCTGTCAACCGGGCTAGTCCGGTTCTGTCCGGACCGTTGGGTCCTGGGTCAGGCCGAGCTTCGATCCAGTCCGGGCCAAGTCCAATCCGGGTCGAGTCAATCCAGTCCAAAATGGTTGATATGGATTGGCCCAACCCATGTGAATAGTATCTAAGCCAACCCGTCGTGAATAGTGATTTCGTTTTACAAAAAATAAAATTAGACGCGTTTAATTAATACAAAATATATATTATATAGTTTAAATTTAAATTAGTACGAATATAC
>JBDJHY010198136.1:0-11680 GCA_039654485.1 Withania somnifera | reverse complement strand
TAGTAGTCCTCCACTTTGGCTACGGACTACGGGGTTTGGTTCTCCTACTGGTGGTATAGTAGGTGCCATCATGATCCGAGAAATCGGGCTGTGATAGGCAGTGAGTATAATATTGGGACTTTAGACCATCATCGTATGATAGTGAGTACAATATTTTGACACATGGGGTACTACTGGTTGTGGAGACATGATTTACTGAGTACTTGTGGTGATATCCTAAGACATATCGGCATTGTAAGCCTTGATCTGTCGAGTGCAGTTATTAGATATGACTGAGTTGCGGCACAAGTTGCTTGCGGGATATTATAGATTTGAGGCGAAAGATGCCAGCGGATATGATTTATGTGGGGCACAAGGTGTCAGTTGTGATTCATTGCGGTTCTGAAATTGGAATGTCAGGTTTTGATAATGATCATGTGTATGTTGATTTTCCGTACCTGTCTTCTTCAGTGTGCTCATAGGTCGGATATTATTGATTTGATGCACAAGATGCCAGCGGATATGATTGATATGGGGCACAAGGTGCCAGTTGTGATTTATTGTTGTTCTGAAATTGGGATGTGAGGTTCTTATGACGATCATGTGCATGTTGCTTTTCCTCACTTGTTTTCTTCAGTGTGATCTTAGGTTGGATTGGGGGGCCTATGGGTGACCATGTTTCTGTGTACGCTGTGCTTCCTGATGGGGAACTTGTCAGTGTTTAATTTCTTTATTTTATTAATCATATTACTGCTTAGTTGTCCTTATTGGTTACTTATTGCTTCACATTATGTGGGATTTGTGCCTTACACTCTTATTCATTATTTACCCTTTGACTTGAGGTTACCAGTATACCGACCATTTTCTACTCCTATCTTCTTTGATTCCTATTTATTGTGTTATTATTCACATATATTGTTGCAAGGATGCTGGTATATTTTCTTTCATTGCCTGAGACCCTATTATGTAATTAGATAGCAATATCAGCCTATGTGACACTTGATTCGTATATGATTTGCCAGTTTTTGTATGGTACTATTTACTTCTGTGACCCTTTTCCCATTCTCTGTTACTTACTACTTTTATTATTTGTTTGTGCTCAGTGGGCCCTCGAAGCCTACTGAACATACTACACTTGAACTCATACTACACTTGTACTCATACTACACTTGAACATGCACAAATCCGAGTATAGGTTGTTGTCCGTGATATATAGATAGTTGTTTATTCGGATCATATTTAAATCATAGATTCAGGATGAGCTTGGCATCCAGCTTGTTCCTGCTTTTCTTCATACCTATGTTTTATTGACCTCCATTGTATTTCGGAGGCAGTTGTACTAAATTTACTTCAGTTTTATCCTTTATTTACTTAGTGGCTCATTTGACACTGATACCAGATTTTGGGTAGATTATGTTACCCTTTAAGACTTCCGCAAGAAAAATATTATTTATATTTGACTTTTGTTATACTTCCGCATTTTTTATAGTAGTCCTCCGCTTCGGCTCCAAACTATGGGGGTTTGGTTCTCCTACTTGTGGTAAAGTAGGTGCTATTATGATCCATGAAATCGGGTCATGACAGTCGAAAAGTTGTACTCACTATCGTACGATGATGGATTCTTGTGCTAGTGGCTTCACTCACTATCGAACATAGTCGGACTCAAGTACTGACATTAATTAGTCAAATGATATTTCTTGGTTCCAGGGAATGAAGCCTGGACAAAAACAAGTGAAATTAGTAATACCGGGTGCTCGATTCACTGCCAAGTCTAAAATATTAAAAGACTTGGGGCTACCGGTCCCAACAAGTCATAAATGACTTAGGGCAGCTATTGGAAAGCTCTATAATGAAAAACGTCGTCTAATTCTCATAAATGACCATGAGAGTCATTACAAACTCCACTACTAAAAGGACTTTCGTCCCCAAAAGTCAAGTAAAACTAGGAAATAAATAAGGAACAAAGTACCTGATGTCTCAAACAGCTATGGATACTTCTTCTACATCTCACTCTCGATCTCCCAAGTAGTCTTCTCGACTGGACGGTTCCTCCGCTGCACCCTAACTGGTGGAATCTCCTTGGATCTCAACTTCTAACATCCCTTGCAAACACTACTACTGGTTCCTCAATAAAAGATAGATTCTCATCCCACTGCACTGAATCCTCTCGGGTAACATGAGACTCATCTAGAATATACCACAATAACATCGAAACATAGAAAACTGGATGAACGACTGAAAGCATTGGAGGCAAAGCCAAGCGGTAGGCAACATCACCAACTCTCTCCAAAATCTCAAATAGTCCAATATACCTAGGTCTAAGCTTACCCTTCCTATCGAACCTCATCACACCACGCATAGGAGACACTCTCAGGAAGACTCTGTCACTAACCCCAAACTCTAAGGAAAGAGTTTAGCTCTTCTTCCTACTGTGCGTTGCCACAATCTCTACTGAATCAATCAAACCTAATCAAGAGAATCATGCAACAAATTTGAAGACTGGACTCTGGCCTAAAAGCAATCAAAATAACCAATAGGTAATCTACATAGTATACCATACAATTCATCAGATGGTGCCATATGGACAAACCCTCAACATATCATCCAATACCTGGATAGTCCACTCAGAATGATATGCGGTCTGCAAATGAAATGTTTTGCTGAACCAGACCTCAGCACCTAAATCCTACTGAACAGATCTCAACAACTGCAAGTGAACTGGATGCCTCTGTCAGAAATGATAGACATCGAAACACCATGCAACCGAATTACCTTATGAATGTAGATTTAAGCTAGACGCTCAAAATTATAAGAAAAGTCAGTGGGAGTGAAGTGAGATGACTTAGTCAATCTGTATACAACTACCCAAACAATATCATGACTTGTACTTGTCTGAGGCAAGGTCGAAATGAAATCCATAGTCACATGCTCCAACTCTAAGTTAGAATAAGGAGTCTTTACATCAAACCACTTGTTCGTCTATGCTCATGCTTAGCATGCTGGCAGTTAAAAAACTCAGACACATTCTTAACAATATGCTCTTCATCCCATTTCATTAACAGAACTGTCGTAAATAATGGTACATCTTAGCTTCAACTGGATGGATAAAATATCTGGAGCTATGGGCCTTACGCAAGATCAACTATACCAAGTCACTAACATGTGTCACAAACATGCGACCATCATACCGAAGAACCTTTTTTGAATCAATAGATACCCTATCGGCCTCTCAATCTAACACATGATCACGAAGAGAAGTCAAGCACGAATCCTTGAACTATATCTAATCTGAAAAAGACGATCTATCCTCAACACAAGATAAAACTCTCTTGGTATCTAATAGGTCCAATCTCACCAATAGACTAGAGCCAATGACTGGACGTCTACTGGAAATGGCCTCTCCAAAAACTGACAAGGCTACTAAGCTACCATAATGACCGTCTTCTGTGTCAAGGTATCAGCCACGGTATTTTCATATCCAGGATGATAATGAATGGTAATATCATAGTCCTTCGGCAACTCGATCCACCTCCCTTGCCTGGAGTTTAAATCCCTCTGGCTTATAATATACTAATAAGATTGTGATGGTAAATAAAGATATCCCACTGAACCCCATATAAACAATGTCTTCAAATCTTAAGCGCAAACACTACCATCGGCAACTCCAGTCATGAGTGGGTTTGTTACGCTTCTGAACCTTCAGCTTCTTCAACGCATACACTATTACTTGACCTTGTTGCATCAGAACACAACAAAGACTAACACCAAAAGCATCATAATACACCGAAAACTCCGAGCCTTAGCTGGCAAGGTAAAGATTGGCGCTGAAGTCAACAACTCTTTAATCCTTGAAAATCTCAACTCAGAATCCTCAAACCACTAAAAGGTCATATCCTTCTTGGTCAACTTAGTCAACGATGCCACAATTAATGAGAACCCCCTGATAAAATACTGATAATAACCAACTAAACCAAAAAAGCTCTGAATCTCAGTAACAGAGGTCAACCTCATCCAATCACGCACTAGCTGAATCTTAGCTAGAACAATTTTAATCTAGTCTTGGACACCATATGCCCCAAGAATGCAACGGACTCCAACAAAAACTCACACATTGAGA
The DNA here is from genome assembly GCA_039654485.1 of Withania somnifera. Lineage (NCBI taxonomy): Eukaryota > Viridiplantae > Streptophyta > Magnoliopsida > Solanales > Solanaceae > Withania > Withania somnifera. The sequence goes on along the minus strand of JBDJHY010198136.1, from coordinate 7,584 downwards.
ACTTGGCATAAAGTTTGTGCTCTCTCAGTGTTTGAAGGATCAACCTCAAATGCTTCTCATAATCATACTTACACCGCAAATACACCGATATATCATCAATAAACACGATCATAAAAGAATCTAAGTAAGGCTTAAGAACCCTATGCATCAAGTCCCTAATTGCTACCGGAGCATTAGTCAACCCAAAAGACATGACCAGGAACTCATAATGACCTTAACGAGTCCTAAATTTTTTCTATGGAATTTCCTTTTTCTGAATCCTCAACTGGTGATACCTAGAACTCAAGTCTATCTTAGAGAACAATGCCTCTCCCTGAAGCTGATCAAACAAATTATCAATCATTGGCATAGGATACCTGTTCTTCACTATAACTTTGTTCAACTGCCTATAATTTGTTATTCACTGTAACTTTGTTCAACTGCCTATAACTAATACATATCTACATAGTACTATCCTTCTTTTTAACAAACAGAACTGGTGCACCCTACGGAGAAACACTACAGTGAACAAAACTCTTATCTAACAAATCTTGGAGCTGAACCTTCAGCTCTCTCAACTTTCAAGTACCCAAAATAGAAATGGGCTTAATGCCCAACTCAATATCAATAAGAAAATTAATATCATGCTTTAGTGGTAGGCTTGATATGTCAGTCAAAAAAATATCAAGAAACTCAAAAACTACAGGAACAAACTCAGGAATAGGAGTGTTGGCCCGAACGTCACAAACATATGCAAAATAAGCCAAACATGCCTCCGAGCCTAAAGGCAGAGATAAACCTTGTTAGTGCATGGCTACTAGAACCCTGCCATGTAACTGGGATTAACAAGACAGAGCAATTGTAATGGTCTTGGCATAACAATACCAAACCGCATGATGAGGGGACAACCAATCCATTCCCAGTATAATATCAAAGTCTACCATAGCTAATAGCATCAAGTTTGCCGAAGTATCCAGCCTACTAACAGTAATCATACATGAACTGATAATCGATCCACTACTAAAGAATCCGCTATAGAGGTAGAAAAGCATATAGATATTTATAATATCTCTCTAGACAACCCGAAACTAGGTGCAAAATAAGTAGACACATAAGGAAAATTGGATCTGGGTCAAACAAGGCTGGTGCATGTATAAAACACACATAAATCAAACTTATAATAACACCATCTGAGGTTTGATCGTTGATCCTAGATGGAATAGCATATAATTTCGATCACCACCATGAAGATCATTACTGCGACCACCACCCCTACCACGCTGGCCACCACCATGAAAACCACCTTATGCCCCGCCTCTAGCTGGCAGAAGCACTAACCCAAAGGATATACAGAATGAGGAGCATGCTTTGTAGTGCTCCTCTGAGGACAAGCAATGCATTGTATCCCATAATGCCACACTCAAAACACTACCCTGATGGCCTACTCCATCGGGAACCTCTGCTAAAACCCATCTGACTACCATGCTGAGAAGATTCAGATCCTTGAGAAAACTAAGCTGGAGGAGGTGATGAAACTTTTAATGAAGCTTGCACTGGCCTACTGAATAGACCATGTGCATGATGAAACTGCCTACGGCCCCCAAAATGTGACCTATTATATCCTCCCTGCTATAGCTGCCTCTTTTCACTACGCAGCCTCTAGTCGTGATGAAGAATCTCACAAGTACCAGCATGATCAACTACGGCTTGGAATGGTCATCTATGTAAAACAACAATGCTATTGAGTCTCGCAATCTATCTGGAAACCCATTAGCAAACTTACGGACCAGGTATGCCCCTATAGGCATAAGTTTCACCCCATAGACAAACAACTAGAAGAAACGGGCCCATACTCTGGCATTGACATAGAAACCTATTCAGGATTGTTAAACTGTTCTCTAAAACATTCCCTCTAGGCCCTCAAAAAAAAACTTACTCATGAACACCTCGTAGAACTCCGCCCATATCAACTATAGTGAACCCTCTGCTCTGTAAGCAATAAAGGCTCTTCACCACTGCTTGGTTGCGCAATGCATCTGGTATACAGTGAACGCCACTTCATGGGTGTTCAGGATACCTGTGTTACTCAGTCTCTATTTACACTCCTTGATAAACTCATGAGCATCTTCCCCCGGAACTCTAGTGAACCGTGGGGGAAAATCTGTCATAGCTACCTATTGCTCATCTTCAAGAACTACAACTGGTACCGAAAGAACATGAGGAGGTGCAGGTGCAACTGCTGGTGGCACAGGCTACGCTGGCTATACAGGAGGAACTGTAAATATAGGTTGTGGTTGTGGAACGACTTTCTATGTCCCATCTATAGGGGGACTACCATAGGCACTGAGCAACTACCACAAGATTTTATGGATATCTGGAGAGGCGCAGTAGTAGGTGCTGCAACTAATGTTATAGGCATTGTTGTAGTCTCAGGAGTAGCAATAAGAGTAGTTACTTCCACAGGTGTTCTGGCAGGAGTTCTGGTTGTCTTTTTAAATGCTGATGAACGTGTACGAGGCATTTTTGAAACAGTGATGACAATTAGTGAGAACTTTCAAGAAACCATCAAGGATTTACACACGACAAGGATTCAAAAGATGGAGTTACTTTCCAACATATCACTTAAGCCTCCCCCAAGAAAATCCACAAATGTCTCTGCTCTGATCCACAAAACTCTACTAGACATCTATTTTATACACTAAAATCGATGAACCTAGAGCTCTAATACCAATTTGTTATGACCCGGTTTCTCAGATCATGATGGAACCTAATATAGCACCAGTAGGACAACCAACCCTGTAGCCCGAAGCCGAAGTGGAAGTCTACCACATTAATAACGGAAAGCATAAGTATGATAAGTAAACTGTAAATGAAAGTAAAAATACTCAATGTAGAGGGATTACAATCAGTTGACAAATTTTTGTAAAACCCAGTGTCAGTGTAACAAAGAAGAACCTCTAAGAATAGAACATAAAGCCAAAAGTTTAATATAACTGTATCTTCGAAAGTACAAGGAGACCAATTCAATTCTAAAGAGAAGCAGGAATAGTTGGGCGCCAAGATCACCCTGAATCTCTGAAGTAAGTAGCAATAAGCACGAACGACAAACTGTAATCAGCGTCGGCCACCCGTACTCAAATATGCACCAGGGGAACAAGTGTAGTATGAGTATAAGTTGCGAAGCAACCCTTACTCAGTAGGCTTGAGGGATCACCAAGCACATAATAATAATAAAAAAAGTAAATAACTAAATACAATAAAGTAGGGTCGCAGAAGCAAATAGTACCTCAGGCAAGAAGGAATGACGTACCCGAAATCCTTGCAACAATATATATGAATAATAACATCAATTAAACAAGAGTCAAATAGAAGACAGTAAGAGAACATGGACAATATACTGGTAACCTCAAATAAGGGAAGGACAAAATAATCAAATGATACCTCATTTGATATAATTTTATATCAAGACAATCTCACGTATAAACAATAATGATAATTAAGCAGTAAAAAGAAAAAGAAAATTAACACTACCAATCCCCCATAATAATGACAGCGTACACAAAAAACACGCACTCATGTACACCTCTCATACGATCAGGGCCACACTAAAGAAAATAAGTGCAGAAAAATAAATACACATAATGAAGTAACTAGTCCTTGCACGTTTCTCCTCCGGTACCCGTAGGCCCAGTAGGCAGAATCCATAGAAGGCTAATCCTAGTTCCCATATATCTCTGCTCCGTCCTATACCCTTCCTTCGCGTAGCCGCAACCCAAAGAAAAGGTCCATGGAGGTACGCCCACCACTTACAATCTCTAATGTTAGCATAATCTCGCATCCCAAATCATAGAACCTCAAAGGGTCTTAAAATTTGTCATTCAATGCCTCATATCAATAGTACCAGTAAGCCGTAGAATCGGCAAGTCATGGCGTTTAACTCCTTGATTTCAAAGTACCACGAAAGTACTCAAGGGAACTATACCAATATTTCTCCAAAATAGTGTATGCGATAGTTTTGAAAAGTTGTGCTCACTGTCGTATGATGATGGAATCAAGTGCCAGTGGCTGTACTCACTGCCGAACGGAGTTAATCTCAAGTCTCAGTATTAATTAGTCAAATGATAATTCATGCTGCAAGGGTGTAAAGCCTGGGCTAAAATAAGTAGAAATAGTTTTAACTAGTGCTCGATACAACGCCGCGTCAAAAATAGTCAAAAGGTCTTTACTTATCTTATTATTAGAATATTCCAATTTATTAATTTATATCATTATCCATCATTATTACTAAAATCCATCTCTGGCCTCCACAGCTTAATAATAATATGGTGATACTGGCCCAGCCCCAATGCACTCTTTATGGAGCCAAGGCCCAAACTCTAGTATAATGCATGCACAACATATCAAGAAGTATTTATCCATGAAATAACAACCATCTATGCTCGAACAGATATCACTGGGCAATTCCTAAGTCACATGCACCATATAGTTTTGGATGATGAAATAAATATCAAATAGGGAAATAGACAAAAGAATGGTACAAGGTTACTATAACCACCTTCATACCAAACTGATGGATGCTATTTGGTACCATTATTAAAGCTATAAACCTAGACATAAACCCACAGAGCCTACCCGTCGTCCAATAATAAAGCACTGCAAGCTCATAAATATTACTCCAACTGATATCAAATGAACTCCAATTGCTCTGAAACTTGCAAAATGGCATTTCACATAGCAATACTAGTCGAATGATATAAATTATGCTAAGTTTCGAACTAGGCCTAAAATTAGGCCTACGGGGCCTGCTTGCCAGAACTAAAAATAAACTTCTCCATAGGATTCCCAACGATACTAGGAACCCGTGCTCCAGAAAAGATCATAACTCAAGTAAGGGAAGAATCTTGAACAACTCTTAGACGATTAAGTTTTAAAGGGGCTAAAGATTCGATCTTTATGGAATTTTATGTTGCATTTGAGAAAGGAAATGTTACTATGAAGTATAATAGCCATAAAGAGTAAGGATTTACCACACAATTTTAGATATAATTGAAGGAACCATGAAATCATAACTAGGACATCAATGGAGGGAAAACTCTAATTTTCATGAAATTCAACAAATGAAATTACTTACCGAAAGTGAGGCTAACGTATGACATCTTCAAGGAAATTTTCTATAGAGTTTGGGGAAGTTCACAAGACAAACCCTACCAAAAGTAAAGAGAAAACGAGGGAAAAAGTTGATAAAATAAGGCCTAAAAATAGGCTAGAAACTGAAGAAATAACCCCTAAGTACCAATTTATCGGATAAAAGTGCTGATAAATCGGCAACCCTGGTAACAGGTAGTCACCGATTTATTAATCTTTTTTTTTTTGATTTATTAGTAAAAGGACTAATTTATTGGCCCCTATTGATAAATCATCACTTTGACCAATTAATCGGTAAAAGCCTACTCTAGTAAAAGAACAATTTGCTGAAATTTCAATTAAGGGTTCGAAAATGAAATGGAGTCCAATTTTGGAAAAAAATATGTATTTTATGTGAAAAACACATTTTGAACTCAGTGGAGTTGATGAAACTGACATTGGAGGTCATTTGAGAGAAAATGACTCCAAACCAAGTCTTAGTCAAAATGAGTAAATTTCCAACTTTTTACCAACCAACTCAAATTGAGCCCGGACACCTTGGGAAGAGTATCGAAGGTAAAACTAGCGTAAAATCACCATTTTAGAGCTAATGGAAGCGTTGCAATTTCAATCTGACAATCCGAATACCAAAATACCACCCAAGCTCAAAATTAGGCATTAAACTTAACTAAAATCCACAAATAAGCATAAATTACAAATGAGAACTCTGAAATATGAAATTAAGGTCAAACTTGACTTTTTTTTTTTTTGGCATTCTATAGCTAACTGAACCGTCAGAATTTAATTTCGAGCTTATTTTATAGGAAAGTTGACTTTGGTCAACGATTACTTAGTTTTAGGCTCTAAAATATGCAATTTGAGATTTTCTCAACCGAGCTGCTAGGGAACCGAACTACCTGTCCCAAAAAATTATAAATGAATTAGGGCAGCTACTGAAATGCTCTAGAATTCAAAACATCAGGAATTCCCCTAAATGACCGTGAGGGTCATTATGCTGTAGCCTTGTTATAGGAAACTAAGTGCGATTCCATGATGGTTCAGGTGCTAGATAAGATTTGATATAGAAGTTTTAGAATTCTGAGTTTTAAGCTTTTAAGTTCAAATGAAGAACTATAAAAGTCATTTAGTGTTCTAGATCTTGTATCAGAAAATAGTTAGTTCCATCAGCTCCAGAATGTTGATTTTGGTATAGTTACACTCTTGTTACTATTCTTAAACCATTCATGGTGAGTTTGAGATTTTAAACAGGCTAAATTTGAAGTGTTATGTAAATTGGTTGACTTGGGTCAACATTTTGTCTAAGAGTGGTCAAATAAATTTGATGGTTTCTTTGGATTGGGGAGGTTGAATATGGAATAGAATAAGGTTTATTTTATTTTTTCTAGGCCCCGGTAGCATTTTGAATTTTTTTGTGAGAAGTTAGTTTTTGGTCCCTTAATGAGTATCAGGTCAAGGAGACCTTGGAACACGTGATTTTATGGCACCGTTGAGTCAAAAATATCTAAATTAGTATATTTACAAATATGGTTTGTGTGCTCGAAGTTCTGAACAAACCTCAGAGGTCCTTTTTGTATTTTGAAATATAGCTATGAATTGTTGCTGTCATAAGATGCTGTTTTTGACCGATTTATTGATCATTTTGTCCAATAAATCGGTCATGGCTATAAATAAGTCATGGATAATAAATCAGCCAGATGACCAATTTATCAGTGGTTGAAAAATTTGGTTCTGTTATGATAAATTAACCAAGACCGATAAATCTTCTAGTTGGTCCAATAATTTGGTCCAGACTTGTATAAATTTGGGAATTTTCAACTATCACCCGACCACGAACAAAAACCCTATTTTTGAAAAGTTGGTGAAGGTTTACATGTCTAATAAATAAGGTAAGTTTCCTACTATACCACCAGTAGGAGAACCATACCCCATAGTCCATAGAAGAAGCGGAGGACTACTACATTAAATGCGGAATAATGTCAAAAGTCATATGAAAATAGTAAAGTTTGCGGAATTAATTAGGAATAAAATAACCACCCAAAATCCGGTATCCGTGTCAAATGGACTGCTAAGTAAGAATAATAAAAACTGATATAAATATAGTCTAAAAATGTCTCCGAAATATAATAGAGATTAACAAAGAATAAATATGAAGAGAAGTAGGATCAAGCTGGATGCCAAACTTGCCCTGAATCTCTGATGTGAATAGAATTCGAACGAACAACGATATGCGTATCATGAATGGGAACCTGTACTCGGATCTGCACAAGTGCAAGTATAGTATGAGTACAAGTTGCCGAAGAAACCCATACTCAGTAGGATGTGAGGGCCCACTGAGCACATAACAATAATAAAAGCAGTAAATAACAGAGTACAAGAAGAAAGGTCACAACAACAAATAGGAAAGTACAGGAAAACTAACAACTCAGGTATAAAACAATTGTCACATAGACAGATAGTACT
>JBDJHY010198125.1:0-11680 GCA_039654485.1 Withania somnifera | reverse complement strand
TTCATGAATTATGGAAGCCTTCTTCGGACCGTGAATCGGTCCATGGAAACCTGATAGTACAAATTTTTTGTGAAATTTATAGGCATTCTTTGTTTATCCAACACAACCTCTAGCATGATTTTTGAGGTGTTACATAACCTATTCTAGTGCTTGGCATAAAAGGACTGATGAATTAGGTTCACTTAAACATCTCTCGACCCTATTAGATAAATATCACTCATCACCTCTTGGTCTAGAGTATTTTCCATGCTAACCCTTGCCTTGTGATCTCAGATAGACTATCTATGTTAGGGCTCAAGTCATTAGATGAAGGTTGGTAGCTTCAAATCTCCGTTGTTTATTTTTTTATTTTTTTCTACCTCTCTCACGATCAAGTAAACCTTAAGGCGAGTTCTAATATTTGTAAACATTAAAGAGCAATCAAAATAAAGAGAAAGCAATAAATGCATGCACACTGGTTTAAAATTACTAAGTACTTTACCTAGGTTATTAATTTGTCCTGGTTCCCACAACCCTAGTTGTGAGAGTTTTAGCCACACATGATCGCAATAAACATATCAAGAATTTGATTAGAACTCATAAAATTAATACTTATAATCACAAAATAGACAATTAAAGATGAAAATAGGAATGAACAGATTAAAATAGTATTAAAACTCAAGAACAATATGAAGTATCTCACAAAGCTCTCAAAAGTATGCCGATAGTTGTAATGTCAGAAAGTAAAACCCAAATACAGTAGTTATATGTTTGCAATTATATCCTAACCAAAATAGGAAAACAAGGTTGGAGAAACAAATGATAAAAAGTGTCTAGGGGTAGTAAAAAATGTTCACGATCTGTAAAAATCAAGTTTGGTCCATTAAAATGTAGACTGTCTCCATCCTTTTACTGAATATTCCATGATCTATCAAATGGTTTGATGGTCCATAATCTGGCTTGTAAAAGCCTCTGTACAAGCCTTGGTTCATCAAATCAAAATAACGGGCCATAGAATAAGATGAAAGCCAATCAACAACTTTATCAACTTGACCTTTTCCAATAATTGTTTCTTATTCTATGATCATTAATATGGATTATGAAGTGATTCCATGGTCCATAAAAATCCCCTTCAAAGTTTTTCATGACCCGGACTCAGTCGTCTCCAGTCAAACATCCCACTTCACTTTCATAACCTATTTTTATCTACAAAATCAAATAGATTCCATCATATCTAAACAAAAACATACTTAAGAACAATAAAAATTCTATGTTTTAAGCTTCAGAAGTGATATAAATGACCGAGATCCTCTTGGTCATTTTGTGTCATTCACTCACTTTCCCCATTTTAACCCTTTTTATAGCTTATCTAGGTGATATGTGATCTTTGCAGATGGGGGCATAGTTCATGAGGTGTTAGGTTGTATATTTTGTGATTTTTTAAATTTTAGAGCCGTTAGATGGAGAATGATTGAATTAGGTGAATATTCATAGACTCGGAATCAAATTTTGAGCCATTGATTTGGGTTTCAGAGCTTTTGGTTGGGGTTTGGAACATTAGATGAGATAATAGTGAGGTTGGAGCTAAAAGTTTGACTTTATTAAACTGTTGGAGTTAAAAGTGTTAGATCCAAATTCTGTCAACTTCATAAGCTCCATAATATCGAATTAGAGGGACCTTTGGTTCGGTTCGTAAGGCATCTAAACTCATTTTGGGTGATCGGTTGGGTCTTTGGTTCAGAAAATATTGATTTAGGACAACCTTGGTTGGTTATTTCGTCGGTTTTATTGAGTTCAAAATGTCATTTCCAGTAGGGTAACATATTGGATTTGCGTGTACATAATTCTAAATCAACCCCAAGGGCGTATTCAGATCATTTTACAACTAAGTTCTTTTTGATTTTTGTTGTTGATGGTTCAGGTCCTACTTACTCTTATCCCTCACGAAGTGGTCCATATTATTTGCAAAGGGTTGGGGTTGTGCTCTCCACGATTGCGAGGTAGGGGATCGCAATCGCGTAGAAGGTCTAGGGGCTCAGGTTAGTTTTTTCCAGTGATTGCAAAGAGGCTCATCACGATCATGATGGGTCAATCCTAGGTGTATCTATAATGGAGATAAGGGTCCCCGCAATCACGATAAATAACTCCTGGGCAGTATATAAACCTTATTTAAAAGTTCCAATTTGTTTTTTCTATATTTCATGAACTTTTGAAGCTTGAAAACTATTTTTGGAGTGGGAATGTGAGTATCTTGAGATAACATAAGGTTTGATTACCTCCCGTACTCATTTTTCTATAGTTTTTTGCTCAATTTCATTCTTAAATTTATTGAATTTTGAGTTATAATTCTTGATTTCTTGACTTGGTAGGTTATGTTGAGGCTCCAACCTGATTTTTAGCCCGAATTATGAATTAGAAATATGGGTATCTCTTTTCTTGTATTGACAACTACTCTATATTTTTTATAGTGTGGCATCATTCTGAGGTTGTTCGAAAAAGAAAAGCTTTCATGTGGCTGTTTTGGATTTGTGGTTCGATTGAGAGGTAAGTTGTGATTTTCCTTATCGAACATAGCTTAGTTGAGTAATAAATTTTATAATTACTTGTCAGATGAGGGAATTATGGGTAGGTTCAGGTTTTAACTTGTGATTGTCAAATATATGGCCTAATTTGGGATTTTTAGAGTAAAATTTACTTCTGAACTCTAGTTTACTTACCTTGTTGAGTTTAGGTGTTGCTTCATAGTTTTAGGATTAAGTGCAGGTATCCTTGGCATAAGATCGGATGATTCGCGATCGGATGAGGCTTTTCCTTTAATTGGGTTATTTCATTTGTGTTTATTTCACTATCTTATTAATTATCTGGCATTTAGGCCCGAGGCCAAGGTTGAAACTTGTTGGATCCCAGGTTAGCATGTGTAAATGGGAGGGTGGTTTTACCTTATTTTCGTGCATTAATATATATATGAACACTTTTAGCTGAGCATCTTCGTTCATGCACACATACTCATGTATCGTGGTACAATTTGAAGGAAAATACTTGATTTCTAGTGTAAAAAAGAGAAAACTGTACCACTTGTGATTGATTTTTGGGCGGGGAGAGGGGGGAGGTGTACTACTTTTATCAGCAATTTTGGGATTTTTAGGGAAAATGTATCATTTTTACTATTGATATTGGATTCTTGAGGAAGAAGAATTGCTTTTGTCATAGGCATTTGGTTTTCAAAAGGATTTTTACCTTTTTTTAACTAAAATATGGACCCAAGGTATTCGTGGTCCATTTCCAACTATTTTTTACATATAGAGGGGGAACTCGATACGGTGTCGAGAAGATTTTATTTATATTTTTACATATAGAGGGGGACCTCTATATGGTCTCGAGCAGGTTTTATTTACTTTTCTGCTTATGAGAGAGAGGTCGATCTGGTGCCAAACGACCCGTGAATAATGGCTCCAATCCAGGTTTTCTTTTTCTTGGTACATTATCCATATATTGTGTTATATCATCCCATATCGCATCATACTCACCCTTTGTTGCATTTATATTGCCTGTACTATTATTATTATTTTCTCTTATGTTGATGTGTTGCCTTAGACTGCTAGACTCTTTTCTTGGTAGGTGTATTCTAACTTGTTTTCTTACAGTATTTACTTCCTTCTAAGATCGGTCATCTTATGATGCCTTCTGAATACCTAGTATTTTGATACTTATACTATACTTCTGTATTTTTTCTGATGCATCTCCTAGGACGAGTCATCCATGCCGATCTACTCATTCAGTGTTGTTGTCGATCCAAATCTGCAGTGAGCTCTTGGCATCTAGAGATTACCCTTTTACCCTTTTTATTTTTCTTATTTTGGGATAACTTGTATTAGTATAGTACTACTTTTTTACTTAGCTTCTCTTGTATCAGTGACACCAGACCCTGAGCGATTTCTATTGTATCTTTTGTTTGATCCTTATTTTTTGTTGGGCCCATTTTGTATATCTGATATAGGTACTTGTATGTATATGTGGTAATCCTTATTTTCCCGCTACTTCTCTTCTGTTTGGTTTATTTATTTTTGTCTTGGCGTTTATTGGACGGTTCTAGTAGGCACTATCATGATCCGATTTGGGATCATGACAAATATACTATAGGATAAATTGGTCGGTGAGGATCTCATAATGAACCCCATAAAGATAATGCCTCTAAATATTTAATTAGAATATAACCGCCATTAACTCTAACTCATGGGTGGAGTTTTTTTTCTCTGGAAAATTTCAGCTACCTAGAAGTATATCAAATAACTTTGTCCTACTGCATTAACACATAACCCAAACCGACCTTAAAAGTAGCATAATAGACAATAAATTGTTGGCCCTCAAAAGGAAAAAACAGGATTAAAGACGAAGTCAATTAGGCCTTGAGCTTCGAAAGCTTGCCTCCTACTCACCAGACCACTGAAAAAGACTATTTTTCTGAGTCAATCTAGTCAAAGGCACTATAACGAACAATACCACACCACAATCCATCTGTAGTAACCTACTAACTCGATGAAAATCTCCATAGAAGAAGTAGACCTAGACTAATCACAAACTGGCTCAATCTTCAACAGATCAATCATAATTCTATCCTTGGACACCACTTTACCTTCATCCTTGTTACACAAATTCATCATTTTTCACATGCATCTTATTATGAAAGTTATACAACACATATTACTTATCAAGCAAATCACATATCAATAAATTTTATTTATTTTAGAAATGTTTTACGTCATCCCAATATTTTATCCATTCGAACACCACACCCCAAAGCCTAAATATATTTCTCCTAACAATCTTATGTTATGTAAACGTTCATCGATCGCAGTCTACTACTCATAAAATCAGAGCCTACCTTAGTGCCAAGTTATTGATCTAAAATCTATGCAACTTTAAGCCTTTCCCCAAAGCGTAAATTGATAGTGAGAGATTCGCGGGTGAATAGTGAAATTTTTTATTTGTGTGAGCTCTTCCTTCTCTGTTTTTTGGTGGTATGACTGGGAATAACCCTAGGGCTATTTAGGACGAAATATCTCTTTTTTAGAATAAGAACTTGAGAAAAATAGATTTTAATCGCGGGTATATTTCCGAAATATCACTACAAAAGACCCTCCACCACTATGATGATGTCGTTGTAATGGCCAGAAGACAGCTGCAATGATTATGAGGCAAGTTTCCACGAGTTCTTCAATTATCTAGTCTCAACTTCGAAACATAACGAGTTTTTAAGTTCTTTATGTTCTTATTAAGAGTATTTTACTAACGATAGAACATTTTGTTATATTAGTACTTAAAATCTAGTCTTTAGAATATACTTCCTCCACCCAATTCTACTTGTGACGTTTCACTTTTCATGAGTTATACTATATGAACTTTGTCCCAATATTTTAAGAAGTATTTTAATTTTAATATAAAAAATATTACAACTTATAATATTTTTAATATAGTTTTTGAACATGTAAAATTAAAATATTAAATTAATTTAATTCAATTTAGCTAAAAGAATTAGTCAAATTGACTCTCGTAAAGTAAAATATTAAAGTAAAAATGAATGGAGAGAGTATAACTTAGACAAGTGTTGAATTAGAGGCATCTTGTTAGATTTAAATCCGCAAAATAATTTAGATTACATTAAACATGTTAATCTAAATGTATATGGACTAATATAATTTGGATTAATTTTTAAATCCATTAAATATAATTTAATTAATGGTCTAATATTGTTGGGTTCGTCCATTGAATTTGATTATGAATAATGAGTCTATTCTGTTAAGCCCAACATGTCATTTTTTTAGATGTCTAATTTGGTACCATATGTCAAATGACATGATATATCTAGTCAAATTAAAAAAAATCAATAAAATTGTGTCACATGTCAAAATGATATACCAAGTCTAGTCAAATCAAAGATCAATAAATATCGTGTATAGATGACATATTTTGATCATTTAAAATTGTCATGTCAAATTTCAATATGATGATAAAAAAGACTTCATCCTACAACTATAAATAAGAGTCCTTTATAATTTAGAAAAATGACCAAAATTTATAACAAGAAGCAAAAGAAAGTTTGTGGATCAAAGAATGCTAATTTTCTTTATATAAGTCAAGATTCAAAGAACGTTTAAGTTGCAAATTATTGTTCATAGCATGAAATTTAAATTTAATATTTTCGACTTGTAGTGGATAAGTCAAATTAAATTCAAGATGAAAATTCAATACAAGCTATCTAGCCCTTGAATCAAATCAAATTCAAAATTCAATACAATAACTCAAATTTGAAACATAACGAGCTTTTAACTTCTTCGTTTTCTTACCGAGAGTATTTTATTAAAAATGGAATGAGTCGTTACATTAATACTTAAAATCTAGTTTTTAACTTCCTCCACTCAATTTTACTAGTCAAGTTTCACTTTCAGAGTTATAATGCATGAATTGTATCCCAACATTTTAAGAAGTATTTTTATTTATTTTAATATAAAAAGAATTACAGCTTATAATATTTTTCATATAGTTTTCAAACATTTAAATTTAATATTTAAAGTATTATATTAATTTAATTTAGTTCAAAAAATTAATCAAATTAACTCTCGTAAAGCAAAATATTAAAATTAAAAATAAATGGATAGAGTATATTTTAGATAGGTCTTGAAGTGGGGGCATCTCATTGGATTTAAATCCATAAAATAATTTAGATTACATTAAAGTCAGGACATATTAATATAAATATATACGGACAAATATAATTAAATTAGTCTTTTTAAATCCAATAAATATGAATTTAATTAAAAAAATTACACGTCATAGCAAATACTAGCCTTTAATTATGATCATAGCTATAATTTTAAAAGTACAATCCATAACAAATATAACTACCTTTTGCTCGGCATACATATACAAAAATTTGTATATGTATGTCAAAATAGCTAATTTCGACATATGTATATACAAATTTCAATTGTATATGTATGCCGATATTCAATCTGTCAGTTGCATATAATGGTCAAATATACAACTAACGCTTTGTATAGCAACTGAACTTATAGCTAAAATTTATAATTATGAAAGTGTAGCTGTGATAATGTATTTTAGAGTTTAAAATTTGTTATTTCTAAAATTTTGTCTTTAGTTAATGGTCTAATGTTATTGAGTTCGTCCATTGAATTGAGTTATAAATGATGAGTCTAGTTTATTAAGCCCAAGATGTCATCTTCTTAGAAGTTCAATTTGGTGTCACATGTCAAACAACATGACATATCTAGTGAAACAGAAAGACTTAATAAAACTGCACGACATGTCAAAATGATATATCAAATCTAGTCAAATAAAAGATCAATAAATATATGTCACGTGTATAAATAACATATTTCGGCCATTTAAAAATTATCATATCAAACTTCAATATGACGATAAAAAAGACTCAATTTTATCACAATCTTCCATCCTACAACTATAAATCAGGATTCCTTAAAATTTAGAAAAATGGCTGAAATTTATAACAAGAAGCAAGAGAGAGCTTGTGGACCAAAGAATGTTAATTTTCTTTATATAAGTCAAGATTCAAAAAACGTTCATTATTTGCGACTTGTAGTATATAAGTTAAATTAAATTCAAAATCATGCTATCTTGAATCAAATTAAATTCAAATTCAAAACAATTTATTTTGTGGAAAAAATTAAAAAAATATCATAGAGATCAAAACATTCATTATATTTAAAATTAAATATTACGATTATATGATATGTTTTTTTCTTGATTATTATTTTGTCAGCTCAAATTTTATTGCGTAGTTTTACTGATCCAAACAGAAAAGGTGATTTATCCAAAACACACTCATTTTCTTTCACAATTTTGTTTATGACAGAAAATTAATCAAAGTACTGAGTTAGCACAGTGTGGACCTAAGAATTCATTAACCTATTAGCTGTCACTCTCTTTGCAAGTTAGGCCCACGCTCTTCTATGCGGCTATTGTTGTGGACGGTTGATTTTTCAGGATAACGTATCAACGTCATCCAAAATTTTGCTGTTTCCACAATTTCTTTTTTTGAAATAAATAAATAAATACAAAATTTGCCTATTCTTGGGCGTTGGACAACCTATTGGTAGGGGTAATTGAATTGAAATTTTTTTAAATTTTAGTTTTAATTATTTGGTTATTTTGGGCGGATTGATTTTTAATTTTGGTTTTAATTTTTATAATATATAAATTAGGTTAATTGAAAATTGAATTTTATTAGGTTTATATGCTATATTGTCATACAATTTTTAAGTTTCAGCTATCACGATATACAACTTAACCTAATCCAAATAATTTTATCATTTTCAACCCAATTACTTCAACATCCAAATCAAAAAAAATCAAATCAAAATTACAAAAATCGAATCAAACCGAATTTATTTTGGTTCGAATTCGATTATTAATTTTATAAAATTAAAAATAAAAAAATCGAATTAAAATTTAAAAAATCAAATCGAAAAATCGAATGTGCACGTTTTCATGATTGTGGGCTTATTGGAAAAGAAAATTTGGTGTTTTTGTGCAAGGTTTAGATAAAAAGATTAACTGAATGTTTTTTTCCATGTTATTAAATTTGGACCGGACCGGCCGGTCCGACCGGTTCAACCGGGAATCGGACGCCAGTCCGGTCCGATCCATCCAAAAACCCCCCTTTTCAATGACTCAGTCAAACTCGGTCAAACCCGGTAAAAAACCAGGTTCAACTGGGTCAAAAATTGGATTTTTGTATTTTTTTTTTACTCAAAAATGAGAAATTCACCGGAAAATTAAAACCGGGGTTACTTCATTTTGTTCCAAATATTCAACTTAAATAGAGGAAAATTAAATTAGAAAATTATTCTATTGTTGATGTGGGACAATGAAGTCCGAGTTAAAGTTCAAGAAGTCGATTTGGATCGAGTTTAGGATTCATAACCGAGCAAGCACGTGAAAAGTAGAAGAAAAATGTTTTAACCTATCAAGTTGCATGCTGACGTGTTTGACATGAAAATTTTCCAAGGATTTGCTGCGAGGAGTAATTAATGAGCCTAACCAAAATTGTGACGTGCAATTAATATTCCTACCTAATTGAAAATGGAATTGGACAAAGCAACAAGAAAAGATCAGCAGCCGGAAACGTGCCGCTGCACGATGCGCTAGGGGCCGCGCAGCGCAGCAGAAGCTTTTTGGCGTCAGATATTTACACTTCATTCATTTGAGCACTTTGGGATATTTTATTAGTAGACCAAAACACGTTTTAGAGGGGACTTTTGACCTAGAGATCTTGGAGAGCGTAGTAGAGTGCAGAGCATGAAATTTGTTACTTTCTTCATGATTCGATTTAATATGAAAGTTTAATCAAATCATTTTTTGTAATATGTTCTTATTCTTCAATGCTCGTTTATTCTACTATGAAGTAGTTTCTCATAGGGTTTTGACAGAGACAATGTATAGATGATTAATTGTGGATTTTGATTTTTGTTTTCGTACTTGAATCTGTTTAAGGAGTTTGAATTGAATAGTAGATTTGATTACTATTTTATTCAATCGAAAGAGGAATAGTTTAGCAAGTATTATTTGCATAATCTTGTTTGGTTTGAATTAATATATCTTTTAAGTAATCGAAAGAGCTTTTAGAATTTATTGATTGAACCAAGAGAAAAAAATTTCAAAAGACATTTCTCGTCAAGACTAACTTTAAACGCTCTTCTTGCATATCCACGTTCACAGGGTTGTAGTTAATTTGTTCTATTAAGTTTAGATTTAATCGGATGAGGAACCCAAACCTAGGAATACTCTAATTATCATTGAGTTCGTGAGAATCGATAGGACTTTAAGCGCGAATCTAACAAAAGATCGTATCTGGATTACCATCTGACACTTGTCATGTTTATTACCCTTACTTCTCATATTAATAAAGCCTTTGGTCTCATCATCAACTATCGTAGATAAAATTTAGCCATAATAGAGGTTTAGAACCACAACAACTTCAATTTTAATCACCTAAATATAAGTTAACAGGTTTATGTGATTTACTATTCGTACCAATCCTTGTGGCAACAATCTTTATGGTATACTATTTTTGACTAGCGAAGCATTAAAATTACACTGTGTTTTGCACTCATCAACTATCGTAAACCTATTCTCAGAACAGGTAACCAGCAATTACTTTAGCTTTAACAGAACTACTGCAATTAAACTGGGAAACAACAATTGTAGCTCCAAATAATCATTCAGGCTCAAAAACAAGATCACAAACAGGTAACCAGCATTTAATAATGCGTAAACGTTAGCCAAACACAAGCCAAACTTAGGAGATTCACAAATCAAATAACTCTGGCAAAGTACAAGTCTATAAGAATATGATAGAAGAAGCAAAACTAGCAAGTCGTCTATATGAATCATTTCTATCCACTCCGCTTTTTTTAATAACTATGGTGTCTGTGCCAACTTGTACACACCTCGACTAATTCAATAGGTACTTGTAATGTCTTACCAGCATATTATCGGGCAACTATATCCAACAAGACTTGGACAAATGAATGAATTACCTAGTGTTTTTGCTTGTTTCAATATCATAAAAAGGCAAACTACAATTTCTCTAAACTAACACTTTTTTTCACTAGGCAAACTTATGGCCTACTTAGCCAAGCTTTTGGGAGGCCAAAAGTATTATTTCTTTTAAAACGTAATTATTTTGAAAAAGAAAGTAAGGTGTTTATCGAGCTTTTGAGAGAAAATAAGCGCTCTAGAGCCGTCACAGAAGTTGTTCTTCAAAAGCTACAAAGAAGTAGCTTTTCCTAAAAACACTTTCGAAGAAAATATACTAGAAGTTAGAAGCACAATTAGAAAGCTTGATCAATTACTAATTGCCGCTCAACAACAACAACATAGCTAGTGAAATCCCATAGTTGTTGTTGGCCAAGCACAAATTGGTTCTTACCAAAAGTACTTTTTCTAATTTTAGAAGCTTGCCTAATCAAGCTATAGAAGTTAACAACAAAAGAATTAAGTCAATTCCAACTAGATAGTTTCTTCAAATACTCAAAACAAACTAAAAAGGGGATACAAAAAGCAAATCAACTAAAGATCACCAGAAACTCTGCACAAAAATCTTGAAAAATCACCAAATTTATTAAAAAGGGGTTCAAATTAAACACCATCCAACAATAAGTCAATCAATTTCACGACCTGGGTATGAACAAAAACTAGAAAACAAAATTGAAAAACACATAAAAGAACTCATATATCACTGAATCTGGAAAAAAACCATATATAAAAAACTAAAAGCAAAATAGCTCAAGAAAATACCTCTGGTGAAGTGAGAATCCACAAAGAAGATTGAAGAAGGATGATGAGAGAAATAGTAGAAGAGAATCTGAGAAAGACAGGACTTTGAAAGCTAAGTTTTTTTGTCACTTTATAGAAAGGTATACTATCCTCTATTGGGTGCACACTCCATTGTCTCTCCCTCTCTTGCTTTTCTTTTTTTCAAGTGAGGCTCTGTTCTCTTGGACTGAAACTGATCTCATCTTATCTGATCTGATCTGATCTGATTTTATTAGATTTGATCTGATCTGATCTGATCTGATCTAATCTGATCTGATCTGATCTGATCTGATCTGATATGATCTGAATATAATTACAATAATAATTAAAAAATTAATAAATTATA
>JBDJHY010198106.1:0-11680 GCA_039654485.1 Withania somnifera | reverse complement strand
GCCTTAACTCTTATTTGTCTTTTCATTCTTTAACTTTCTATTCCTACCTTCCTTGATTCTCATTCTTTATGTTATATTTCACATATGTTATTGCAAGGATGTCTCTTCTATACCTACGATCCTATTATGTGATTAGCTAGCACTATCTGCCTATATGACATTTGTTTCATACTTGAGTTGATAGTTTCCTATATTGTCCTATTTGTTTCTGTGACCTTTTTTCTTGTACTCTATTATTTACTACTTTTATTATCGTTATGTTCTCAGTGGGCCCTCAAAGCCTACTGGGTATGGGTTGCTTTGGGGGCTTGTACTCATACTACACTTGCACTTGTGCAGATCCGATGTAGGTTCTTGCTCATAATACACAGACCGTTGTTCGTTCGGATACTATTCTCTTTGGAGATATAGGGTGAGCTTGGTGTCCATCTTGATCCTGTCTCTCTTCATATTTATGTTTATTATTCTCCATTGTATTTTGGAGACATGTTGATACTATATTTATTTTAGTTTTCATCATTCTGTACTTAGTAGTTCATTTGACACTAATATCAAATTTTGGGTGGTTGTTTCTTTCTTAATTAATTCTGCAAAACTATTATTTTAGTTGACTTTTGATATTTTTCCACATTTAATGTATTAGACCTCTGCTTTGGCTATGGACTATAGGGTTTGGTTCTCCAACTGGTAGTATAGTAGGTTCCATCATAGTTCTCGATATCAGGTCATGAAAATGTCGCAGCTATTTTCAACAGTGAATGATTTCTGTTTTCTCTAACGTGATGAAGACTCTCCGGAGATCCTCATGGATGATTTCTCTATAGTAGGTGACATATTTAAGGATTTCATATTTAATTCAGGAAATGACCTACAAAGAAGCATTGAAGTGAATCTTGTTCTTAATTGGGATAAGTGTCATTTTCTAATAAGAAAGGGCACGTCCTAGGACAAACGATTTTAGGAAAAGGTATTGAACTAAATAAATCAAAAGTAGAGGTGATTAAAGAGCTACCACCACCAATTTCTTTTAGAGGTGTAAGAAGCTCCTTGGGTCACATAGGCTTTTACTAAAGATTTATTCAGTATTTATAAAAAACTATGAGATGCTAGTGGGGTAGCACTAGGAGATGTTCTTGGAAATTAAAGGGAGAAGATTTTCAATCATATTTATTATGATAGCAAAGCTTTAAGTGAAACACAAAATAACTACACCATTACTAATCAAGAGATGTTGGTTGTGTTTTATACATTTAGGAAATTTAGATCTTACCTTTTGGGCACCAAACCTATAGTGCATACTGATCATACATCCTTGAGATATCTCATGAAAAAAGAGATTCTAAACTTGGGTTAATCCACTTGATACTTATCTTACAAGAGTTTGATTTTGAGGTGATAGACCATAAGGGGTGTTGAAACTAAGTGGTTGATCATCTTTCAAGACTAGAGGCAGATAGGAGAAAAAGGTGGATGCAGAGATTGAAGACACTTTTCCTAATGAAAGGGTAATGGCTATTATGATACTAAAGGCTCCATGGTATGCATACTTTGCCAACTTTGTAGTCAGCAACATCATACTCGAAGGTCTTGACTGGTGTGCTAGACACAAATTCCTCTATGATGCCCAAAAATACTTTTGGGATGAGTCTTTCCTGTTTAGGCTCTATGCTAATAGTATGATATGAAGATGTGTCTCGTAAGTGGAAATAAGACATATTCTTGAAGCAAGTCATTTATCACAAGTTAGAGGGAATTACAAGAGTGGATGGACTACATATTAAATCTAATAATATTCTTATTTCTTGCCTTCTATACATCATGATGCATATGAGTTTGTAAAGTCATGTCGGCACTTTCAGATGAAAGAAACTATTTCATACAAGTATGAACTTCCTTTGACTTCTATCCTTGAATCTGAGATTTTTGACGTATGGGAATCAATTTTATGGGCGTTTTTATCAGTTCTTATGGCCATAATTAAATCTTGGTGGCTATTGATTATGTGTCCAAGTGGGTAGAAGTAGTCTCCCTCCTTGAGAACAAGGGAAAGAGGGTTGTGGCTTTCCCTAGAATAAATATCTTTACTAAATTTGGACCCCAAGAGTAATCATCAGTGATGGCGGCTCTCACTTAAGTAATAAGGCCTTTAGAGTAGTGTTTAATAAATATGGGGTGAAGTAGCACAAGGTGGCAACAATATGTCATCATTTAACTAGCGGTCAGGTGGAGGTTTCCAATAGTAAGATAAAGTCGATTCTGTGTAAAAATATGAATGCCACCAGGGAATATTGGTCTCGTAAGTGGGATGGCACCTTGTGGGCCTGGAAAACTGCATTTAAAACACCGATAGGTATGTTCCCTTTTCAACTGGTATATAGGAAGTCTTGTTATTTTTTAGTAGAACTTGAACATAAGGTAATGTAGGTCTTGAAAAGGGTTAATTTAATTTGGGATGCAGTCATCAAATCTATGGCTGGAAAAAATAAATGAATTTGATAAGTTTCGTACCAAGGCTTATGTAAGGGAATTAATATAGAAGGATAGAATGAAGAAGTATCATGATCAAAGAACTAAGCAGAGAGAAATAAATATAGGAGAGCTTGTGTTGCTGTTTAATTAAAGAATGTGACTATTCCTAGGTAAGAAAAAGTCAAAATGGTTAGGCCCGTACTTGGTCACATCAGTTTTCTAATTTGGATTAATTGAATTGGAGAATGAAAAGAATATCAGGTTTAATATAATCGAGAAGCACATCACGAAGTTTCATGAGTCTATAAAGGAAGTGCACTTTATGGAGTAAGTTCTCCTTTTGAGTAATTAAGAGGATTTCGTGGTGATACAATGTTAAATCAAGCGTTATTTGGAGGCAACCAGAATATATGGAAATATTGAGGTACACATCCATTTCCTATATTATTGAATTTTATATGTCTTATATTGATATCAATGCAATATTCTTCGTGCGAGGGGGTGTACCTTGTATTTGTTTTGTGTATCTAAGGGATTTTATTGCTAGAATATTTTCTATCAGGTATGTATGTAGAAGAACTGGCATTTTAAGTTAACTATGATGTATTTTGTTTTTTTTGTTATTTTTATTCATTTCGTTAAAAATTAATACCCATGTATATAACAAAATTTAAAATCAAGATATTTGTTTGCTTCTGTCGAGTGTTGAGTGTATATCATTCTAGAAAGAATAGTAAGGGTGTTATTGATTGTGTTTTTATTCCCTGAACCATTTTCTTAGCAAGTTTATATTGATATCAGTCTCTACTTTAAAGTGTGGGAGAGTAATTTAATATAATATTTTTTTCTATATAATATCTAAAACTTGCTCGGTTAAAATTTGACTATGTTTCGAGTAGGTTGATATGAGAATGATCCTAGGATTCATTGATAAGTCACTAAAGTCTGAAAAGAGTCACCAAATAAGTGTTGAATTTTGAAGTTGAACCTTTCAACATCTTTCTCAAACCAACTATTGAATTACTCTAGAGAAAAAAAAAAGAATAAAAACAATGAGAAGTTGTTGTTATGGCCCTGATTCTCTATTGGATATTATGCACCTAGATTTAGGAATTGTAATTTAGGTCTAGTGTTGTTGTGTAGAAAACACTGTGAAATAATATATGGTAATCATTCTTTCTTGTCCTTGGTCCGACAGTTAGTAATATGTCTTCAACCTAAGTTTGAACAAAGGTTGAGGGGGACTAACATAAGGCCTTCTCATGCCAAAGAAAAAAAATAAAAGAAACAAAATGTCACATGCATCAATATGAATAACATTATGTGTAGAGAGTATACAAAAAAAATGGAGGAGTTCAAGTTCTATAATAAAGGGTCTCGAGGCCAAGTACTATGAAAAGAAGATTATAAAAAGGAAAATGATGGAAGAGAAAAAAAGGTAAAGGAACAAACCAATTCAACACTCAAATCAGGATAATAATCTAAGCAAAGTCCAGACATGATTTAGGACAACCTACTAAAAACTGAGTTGTAATTGATAAGGGCAAGCCTATGGCTATTGTGTATATAATTGGATTTCTTTTTGAGTGTGAGATGATACTTTCCCAATCCCCATATAAATAAATATCTTTGTTTTTGGGACTTCTTTGTGATTAGAGCAAGTAGATTCTTTGATCAGTAATGAATAAGTTAATGTAATAGTTTTAGGGGACAGAAGCCTTGTGAAAGTTATTTTAATGTTTCACTCAAAAAAGTTGTAGTGTGTGAATAGACGCAGTTAGCCAATGTGATATCATACCCACTGACTGATTGTACTGAGTT
This sequence comes from Withania somnifera, assembly GCA_039654485.1. Lineage (NCBI taxonomy): Eukaryota > Viridiplantae > Streptophyta > Magnoliopsida > Solanales > Solanaceae > Withania > Withania somnifera. The sequence continues at coordinate 7,390 of JBDJHY010198106.1, read as the reverse complement.
GAGTCATGCACTAGGGGTGTTTTAAGTGTTTAACACAAAACGCTTCTCCCAGGTTCTTTCTTCTGACTATAAGTTCACTACATAGTAGAGATTACTGACGAAACACCAGACGGTCTGTCTGTCACCAGACGGTTTGTCCAGTGTTCTGTCCAATGCTGAGTGATGACCTAATCCAAGTTTCTTATATTACCATTACAACCATGATTTATAAATACCTGAATGGGGTTGTTTGAAGGAAGGTATTACAATTATTATTAGAATTATTATTATTATTATCATCAGAGACTCTTGACCCAAGGGTTTCAATACATATATTCTCTCTAAAAACACAAGTATGGCATTCATTGATCATTATTCTACATAAATTTGAAGCTTATTTCAGTGGTATGATATTTACTGATTGATCATTTTATTGTTGTATGTTAATATCAATGATTGGCTACTAAACTCTAAGATTGTGGGAGCCATAGGTGAAACTTCATTAGGATTGTAATTTGTATATGGTTGTTGCATCTACCCTAATGTATGAACATAATGTCTATGTAATAAATAATTTTTAGTTGTTGAGATTATGCTATGAAATTTGAGGTGTCAACCCTCGTCTAATGGTTTCTTCTGTAGTAAGAGTAATCATCTTGAGTAATCATTAGAAGCGCAATGCACTCTTTCACAGCCCTAACTCAGTGTAAAAGAAATTTATCTAGGATTATAGGTTGAAAATCACTTAGATGAATAGTATTGGATATATATGTAACTCTACGTGTAGGAAAGATTGGATAACCATATAAGATTACAAATCGAAGGTTTGTTGAACACTTGTAAACATAAACCTAGATTAACTAAACATTTGAATTCTTCTACACATCACAAGAAAGGGCAACGAATACTATCATATGCATATTCCCCCCTTTACATCATGTTTATTGATAGAAATACACCCTAATTTACAAGATACTGTTACTAGGCATAAATCTGATACCATATTTTTGTTTGGGGTCGACTCAAACCTAGTTAGGTTTTATATTTGACCACCGATCTCTTATAATTCATTGGGAGCTATAATTTGATCGTTATCAGCCATACTTCAAGTAGTGTTTCTTTTTTAGTATAAGAGGAACTAATTATTTATGGATTATTTGATTTTGCTAGTTTATCTAGTACTTGTGCCTTTGATAGAAAGGAGTCATTCTTTCACTCAGGTTGTTGGTCGTACGGGGTTTATTAAGAGTCTCTATTAATAGGCATATTGAGGTAATGAGTACTGGACCCAGGATGTGGGTGGTTCTAGTAATGGTGTGTCAAGAGATAGCGATCAACTCATTGATCAGGTTGATAAAATTCTATGGATTTCAGATGCGGTCCAATATGGTACTAGCAGGTTAAGTTCTGGGAAGACTTTGAGTGCTATTTCTCTGAGAGTAGCAGGTAGTAGTGGAAATTTGAGTTCATCTAGATCATCTCTCTAGGCTAAGCCATATGGGCCATATTATGTGTGGATTCATGGTTCACATTCCTACGTATTCCACACAATAAGGTTTAGATAAGTCACCATATCATCCATTTTAAGGTAATATTAAGGTGATATTTACCCTAGTTAAAGGTAGTTCTTAGCTAAACGGAATGTACGAGATTTTTAGAATGTACAACCATAAAAAAGAGACCTAGTGAGAGTGTTTCTCAGACTATGGTTGGAACTTCATTTGGGGCTTTAAGTCGGGGTGGCCATTTTTGTTTTGTGAGGGATATATATCGTTGTTAGAGATTAGGGTTATTATTATCATGTGGTGACTCTTGTTATTTTAATGGATATTTACCTCAAGATTGGTTGTGAATTCAGTATGGCATATTCATTCATATTGCTATAAATTTCCTCTATACAGATTGGACTAGCCACCACACCATCAAGGTCAAAGTCCTCTTGAGGCTTCAGTTATTATGATCTCAAGTTTGATTCCTTAGGTTTTATTTATCTAGTCCTTAATTTATTTGGATTTTATATTTTTTCCCCATCTATATCTATTTATTTGTATCTCTATTTGTTTGAGCTTTGACATTATGTGCCCTTATTTGGCTTCGATGCATATGTGCTCCTCTGTTCTAGCTCTTTGTTAGTGATGCTGTTATTTTTTTACTAGCCTATCTTTTTAGTATTAGATCATGATGTTAGATCCTGTTGGGTAGCTATTAGGAATCTTGTTTCCTAGGCTGTGATATTCTTTCTAGATGGGTTGACCTAGATATATTGGCATAATTAGGTTACCTTGTCTTTGCTATATCCCTAGAATATTGTGTTATATCCTCCCATATGGTTTATGTTGGTAGCATGGTGGGGTTCTTTACTGATGAATCATTTGGAACCTTTCTAGTACTCGCGATAGCAGTTTATTTCTATGAATTCGTTTGACTTGTCTAGCTTTTACCTATGGTGTTTGCTTTAATTCTTTATTCACCATTGATTTTTGTGTTTTTTTGAGTCACTTTGAGTTTTTTTCAGTTCATTCTGAGCAAGGTTTTGACTTATGAGTTGTTGAGATAGGTTTTGGCACCAAACTATATTTTTCCCTCCTTGTTACCTGACTACTGTTGCATCCAAAGGATTTTAAGTTCAATTCAGGGTCTATTGAGTGTTTGTCGAGAATAGTGGTAAATTTGTTCTTGTATTTTCCCTTATACCTGATTCTTCAGTAATGGATCAAGGGTGTCAATCCTAGTCTAGGTTTTTTGTAATTATAATATTCTAAGTGGTTCAGGTCATACTTCATATGGTTAGTAATATTTCAATCATTATATTATGTTATCTTTCTCTATTTTTGTTTGATTCCTGGTTAGTATATCCGGCTTGTGCTAGAGTAACGATTAGATATCGAGTGAAGTCCTTCTACATTCCTTATTTTGGGTACATCAGAAGAGTGTAGTGGAAGTGTGGTTAGTATTATGAGTTTTGGGGCATAGTATGGTTTTGATTAGGTTGACTCATCCATCTAAAGTTCATGAATAGTCATACTTAATAGTATTGTTTCAACATCCTATCGAGGTGATTTCTTTAGCTATTTGATTACTTGCATTTTTGCCTCTGTTTTGTGCTTTACTTCTTAGAGTGGGTAAAAGTTGGCCATAGCGGTTGTGATTCTTAGTTTTATTGGTCCTTTGATTAGGGTATTTTCTTGCTTTGTTGGGGATCATTACTTTGTTGTATCTGCGATTTAATTTTCTTTTTAGGAAACTATTGTGTTGTTATATTCTATCATTTTTTGTAGATTGGTTTTATATTTGTTATTGGACATAAGGTGGATAGAATCTTGAATAATGGTCCTTTTACGATAGCCTATTCATGAATACATTATTTAGTTACGTTATATGTACCCTTCCTATCTTGGATAGATTTACGTATTGAAGACCTTCTTTTCCGAGCCTACTGTACAATTAGTGGGAAATTCCCACTTATTGTAAGTCGACTCGACAAGGGTGGTCTAAACATGGGCTATTGTGGGAGATAGATATTTTACCTATTCTATCAAAATAAGGATTTCAATTTATATTCGTTGAGAATTACAACCAAACTTTCTAGTGAGATCGAGTTACTTCATTCCATGTAACAGGTCTTTCATTAGTTTGTAGGGTCTGCTATCTTTCTTTGTTATTGTCTTACTAATGAGTTATTTATTTTTATTGGTCATTTGAATAGGTAAATTAGTTTGTTTCCTCCTACCGATTTAGTTTTTTTTATTTGGGTTAGCGATTTAGATTGCGTTCATGAGTTGGGTTGATTTTTAGTATTATTGGTTTTTATTTTCCTAGACCCTCGGTATGTATAGTTTTTTTATCAACTTATAAGTTTTCTTTAGGTCATAGTTAGGTTTTGAGAGTTGGTGACAAAATTATTCCCTTTCTAATATCTTTTTTTTTAAGTTTGATAAATATTGTCATTTGAAAGTTTGGTGCATCAGTCAACACAGGTTACTTTGAGCATTTGTAGATCTTCTAGTGGATGGTGTGTTAGTTTTTGGTTTTGAATGTAGGTAGTGAGTTGGTTTGGTGATTTCTAGTTTTATGTTTGGTTGGCGTGATATATTATTTAGCCCCTATTTTCTGACTCATGGGCCTTCTTCTTGTTCTTCTTCGGTTGGCACCATACAATTATTTTATAATGTCTGGGGTTTTCTAGGAAGATTTGTTCAGCTTTAGTAACAGTTCATCATTTATGTGAGGGTCTGTGATCATTTCAATTTAGTGATATTGAGAGATTGGTAATTTTTTGACTTCCTGGTAGTTGGAGTCCCATGGATGTGTACCCTTATCTTAGGAAGCCTTTTGCTGTCCTAACAATACTTATGTGGCATGTGATTCCCTTCTTGGAGTTTGATAATTTCACTCTCTTCTTGTCGTAACAATACTTGATTGGTTCCTGAACCATTCTTGGTTATGATGTCTCTTTTCCTATTTTATAGAATTAACCATTGATATCGTTGACTCCACTCAACATTCCTTAGATATAATTCCTACAGTTTCTTTGGTTTCAAAACATGGATTTTTGTCTAGATGGAGTCTTGGTTTCTGTTCGGAAGCCTCCTTTTTAATTTTATCTTTTTTTCATATTTTATGTGTTTCAGAGTTCAAAAGTTTGACTTTGGTTGAACTTTTATGATCTTGGTTGAACTTTTATGATCGGAGCCTCAAATTGAAAATTTTAATGCACTGTTAGCTACGAGATGGTGAGTTTTGTAAGGTGAGGTGTTTATTAGGGCTTCAGGATAGTCGAGCTCATTTTTGGTGCTCGGTTGGAATATGGAAATTATAATTAGGATAGAATTTAGTAAATATTCAATGAAATACTCTTGAATCAAAATTTTGTCAGCATCATTAAGTCTGCAATATCATTTCCATGTAGTCTACATATTTTGTATCTATTTGTTTAATTTCGAACCCATCCCGATTCATCGTGTAAAAACCCACATCGTTTGTGAATTTCTTCTATCTAGTGTCAAGTGACTCTTCTTCACAATCCAGGTTAGTTCATTACTATCACAAAGGTTTCGTGAATGATTTTATCATAAATGTTTCTGGAATATAGTAATCACGATGGCTTGACTATTATTTACTTAAACTTCTACTTCACGGTAGAGGTGTCCAACTCATGATTGAGACACCCTCTAAATTTTCTTATTTTCATTAACGATTGGCTAGTCGTTACCACATACAAAAATTTGCACCAGGTATATATTTTCCCCAAAACCCGATTTTCACTCATTTTTCTCATTTTTCTTCATCCCCAAACCATATTAATTAATATAAAAAATCATGGGTCTTTATTATTGGTCTTGGGAATCATCAAGAAACATTTCTTATCCTTTTCCATTATTATTCGTAAGCTTTCAGTCTAATTTCTGTAAAGTTGTTCCATAATTTTCTTTATTTCTCCTACTCTTTCTTCATTTATTCTTTGATTCTATATTATTGCTTGGTCTTAATAGCTCTAAATTTTGGGTGTGAGTTCCTTATGATGCGAGAACCATTTTTATACCTTTTTTTTTGGTTTTGAGTTTGTGGTACCGTAGGCCCGTTTTGACCCATATTTTGACACCAGCTATAATTATAGCTTTATGGGCATTGTTTGACTTGTATTAACAAGTAGATAATTACTTTTTTATTCTCATGGTTATTTGAGCTCGTTTGTAAATTTTTAGAGCTTTATGATCGGTAGGAGCTGTCCGAGCTACTTTTTACTTAGTATTTCCTAGCTTTTCTTCAGAAGACGGGTTTTCTATGTCTTACTAATCTTAGTTGATGCTTAATTCAAAAAAATAGTATTATTTGTCTTTCTTTGGATGGAAATTGTAGATGGTAGTCTCGAAACTGTCGTTTTTTTAGTTTGGTTCTTAATATTCATTCCGATGTTATATTTTGATTATAGCTTACTCTATGGCCTTGAGTGGTCTTAATTGACTCTTGAATATAGATGGTTGTTTTATTGGGAATGTCTTTGTCATGACCATATTTATCAGGTCATTAAGGCACCTACATCCACCGTAGGAGACCACCCAACAAATACAAAAGGGAGAATAATAAACTAAATACAGAAGGTAGGTTATAAATAAAGGACAGGGATAAGCATAAGTCAATAATAAGTCAAATAATATCCAAAAGTCTGATATCCAAGTACATTAGAAACTAAAAAATGATTACAATGTCTAAGAAAAAAATAAAATCTATGTCTCGGTACAATAACAGAAAATAGATAATAAGAAACATAAATGATCATCTATGAATGCTAGAAGCGATACTCTAACTCAGCAACAGAATCAAAGATCGGTTAGAAATCCCTATGAACCACTCGTGTTAGGATCTATACCAAAAAATGCAAAAGTGTAGCATAAGTACCAAAACAATAGGTACCCAATAGGTTATACTAACTAGGAAGATATAACAAAAAATTGCAATAAAGAAAAAAACTCAATACAAGTCACAAAGTTCAATAATTAGAGCATGTAATCCAGCTAGTAACAAAATAATATAGGTAGATACACTAGACACCAAAAAGGAGATTTAGGGAAAGGAAGAAGAGAACATCTGTGATCCATGATCAACTATCATGCAAAAAACTAAATAAAAGATATGGGTCTTGTTTTTTTATATTCAATGTTTTCCATATTTCCTAGACTTGGTTCGTATTTAAGTGCTAGCTGGTTCCAACAAGTCAGTGGGCTAGATAAGTAGTTGGTATGCCCTTCTTTCTTGTACTTTCCACTTTCTCACCCTTCGAGGGACTGTGTAGGGAGCCACTGTTAGTTATAGACTGTGTTTAGTGTGACCGGGCTTCTAGGAGTAGTAGTATGGTTAGATTGTGGCTTTTGGACTCTATGGACTTCCAACGCATTTCCTCTATCTTTGGTTTATCCGTGATCATGTATTTTGCATTATGAGTTCTGGTGATTGAACACAGGTGTGTCCTAAGGCTATGGTGACTTCACATTCGCAAGTAACCAACTAAAACTAGAAGTTTTCTCGGCTTACTAACTAATTAAAATGGAGATTTTCTTACTATATCATATATGTATGCCACGAACACCCTGTGGTATGGCATTATTTTTAAATATAATTTAAAAGAGTATTAAAATATGATGAATGATATATTGTTACTCAGAGTAGTACTATTGGCACTAGTGGGGTAGAGACCCCTGAGAATGGCACTAAAGGGGAGGAGACACCTTTGATTTGAATTAATAGGGAGGAGACCCCCGTGATTAGCACTATTAGGGTGGAGTCTCCTTGTATGATATGACAATTTTAAGTTTTAATTTTCACCACCCCCATGCATTTATTCTCACGTGTTTGTGCTTTCTGGGCTTAATGGGGAGTCATGGTAAGTTTGTTTGTATTGTATATATCCAAT
>JBDJHY010198105.1:0-11840 GCA_039654485.1 Withania somnifera | reverse complement strand
TAAAGAGGTGAAAGAGTGAGCCTATAGAACTTCATCTTGGAGGTTCATTGCCTTCCAAATGTCATATCATCTATTCTATAAGTTCGCAAACACTTAGAAAATGAAAAATAGGTGACATCAAAGTACTTCATCCATCTCTTTGATATGCCTTTTTAATGTTTATTCGCTGCAGGAAATTTCAGTAAAAAGTAGTTTGTCAGCACTATGCCGTGTTGTGGAATGGATTAACTTATTTGGCTTGTTAATACAGTAGTTCTGAGCTTGAATTGAGTCGTTCCTCTGATAGGGATTGTAATTTACATAGCCATGGTTACTCTTTTGTATATTGTTAGGATGGTTTCTGATAGTCTTAAGCTCCCGACTTTTATTTTGCGTTTCATGCAGGAGATTTTTTGGAAGTGTGTTAATGGTCATCCTTTTAATTCTCTTAATTTTTCTTTTTACCAGGGAGCTATGTGCTTCAATATGTTGAGGGTTCAATCTCTAAGCTAGACAAATTGTTAAAACAACTACTTTGTAATTACACAGTGTATCGCAAACCCTTACAATGATTTGTTTCAACTCCATTGCTTGCCTATGAGGATAATAGTGGTACAGCCTTGAAAGTCTTCCCTTGCGTTGGTACCGTGCAGCAGTATCTAAGATCTACAGATTGGATGTACTATTATTAGTCAGTATTGGTTTTATTTTGTTCCAATGAAGGTATCTCCACGGCAAACTTAATTACTTTTTGGCATACTTCTACATCAATATTTCTGTAAATGCTTATAGTTGTGTTGTTGTAACGGCATCATATAAGCTTCTGAAATATTAGCTCTACGTTTTTCATCTGCTGCTTTTTCATTTTTCTAACTTTTACTCCTATCTTGCACCACTAAATGACTATTCCAAAATCCGCCATTGAAAATATAAAATGATGGACCTGTGCTTAGCATTGGCATGCCCTTCTAGTCTTAGAATAAGGAGCAATTATAATTTTCCCAACCTAATGGATGTTTACAATCAGCTGCTCCCTGCTACTCAAACCAAAACAACCCCAAAAAGCACATGGAAGTAAGTTGTCTCAAAGGACCTACATTTGAGGTGGTTTGGTTGCATGTACAACAACAACATACCCCGTATATCCACAAAGTAACGTCTGGAAAGGATAAAGTGTACGCAGTCCGTACCACGATCTCAATGGTGAGATAGAGAGGTTGTTTCCGTATGGTTTGATTGCATCTTAAAGTGTAAAACCATGGTGAGTGAAGATGTTAAAAACGAGACGAGGTAGAACTTATATCACACAAAACTAAGCTATCTAAATAGACCTGCATTCTTGGAATCCACACAAACTTCATAAAAATTAGGGTATAAACAAGTGTTTAAGAAAGCGTGAAGCGGAAAAAATCAACAAGGTCTTACTTCGATTAAAGCATGAAGTGAAGCACAATTTAAAGGAAAAGACCAAATAGATAGAGATCATATATATAAGTAGAAGTTCAAGATATCACAAAATTCCCCCTAGACCATAGGACAAACAAAATCAAAGTTACTATGATTAGTCGCATTCGGTTGAAATAACGTTTGCGTATTAGCTCCTTTCTTTCCTCAACATTCTTTCTTATTTCCTTCCTCACAATCTCTGAGGACATCAATATAAGTATCAATAACATGCTATGGCGGAAAATTCTGCCAAACAAATACAACTTAGCTCTTATTGGTCTCACTAGCTCTTCTACCATATTTTCAAACATTTTTAATCACTAATTTTAAGATATATGAAAAAAAAACAGCCACATATTTAAGAAAAAAACAACGCAGAACAAAACAGCCACATATTTAAGAAAAAAACAACGCAAAACAAAAAAAACATAGAACTGGAAAAAAAAAGCAGAACGTGAAAAAAACAGAGCATTACTACATAAAGAAGAACAAAGCTGAAGAAATACCAGAGCAGAAGTGCAGAACTGAAAAAGAAACATAGTAAAACTGAAAAAAGGGAAGAAAGAAGAAAAAAAACCCCAGCAGAGCAGAAAACGCGAAGCATCAGACTTCGTGAAGTGAGTAGAAGTCGCGAAATATAAATTTTTACAACAGTCAAATTATTATTCTCCTTTAAAATTGAACTTTTAAAACTTATCAACATGAAGCGAGCGCTTCTGGTCCATCTCATTTCCAGTTAGCCTCGCATCGTCTCGCTTCTAACACTTAAAAGGAGTGGAGTGAGAGCTTTCTTGAACACTGGTATAAACCAACGAAAGTAACTTTGCGACAATCCCAAACAAGTTGCATGGATTCCAACAAATAGGATATGAAAAATATCTTGTCAATTAGTAGGGACTATACGTTTTAATCATGTTAGTACCATTTTTTAGAAGTCTCATAAAGATAAGTTTTACAGAGTGGCGATTAGACCTGCTATGTTGTATAGAACAGAGTGTTGGCACTAAAGAACTCTCACATCCAAAAGCTGGAGGTGGCAAAGATGAGGATTTTGCGATGGATGCGTGGGTTGACTAAGGGGAACGAGATCGAAAATAAAGATATTAGAGACAAGGTGCGAGTAATTACGAAAGAAGACAAGATGCGAGAAGCGAGGTTGAGATAGTTTGAACATGTAGTCAAAAAGGGTCCAGATGCCCAGGAGGTGTGAGAGGTCACTTTTGGATAGATTCAGGCGGGTAGAGGTAGATCGAAAAAATATTGAAAAGAGATGTGATTAAACATGACAAGAAGCTGTTAGAACTTACTAAGTACATGGGCTTAGATAGGAAGGCCTGGAGGATGCATATTAGGACAGGATGTTAATAAGATAGAGTTTGCTCTGTTTTGTTGTCTTATGTGTTTTGGATTGATCGATTGTAGTATTATTTAGGTGGTAGTCTTGTTTCCGTTATTATTATTGTTTACTATCCATTGTTCATCATTCTTGGATGTTTTTCTTTTCTAAATTATTTTTGCCTAGAGCCAATGGTCTGGCAGAAATAGCTTCTCTACCTAATCCTAAGGTAGTGGTAAGGATTGCGCACAATCTACCCTTCCAAGACCCCACTTTGTGAAGTAAACTGGATTTTTTTTTGTTGTTGTTGGCTTGATAAGACTTTAAACGGACAGACATAATTAGAGTAACTTTTTTATAAGTGCCATATTGAGGGATCATCTAAATTAGTTGATTCCTCTGGACACACAGTAAACCACAATGATGCTCAATAATTGGCATATGAAATGGTAATGGATAAATTGGGAACCAAAAGTCAAAGAAAACAACGATTGAATCTTCATGTTTCCTTTTCCTCCAAAATTCTATTAGTTCTCCCCACCCCCTTTTTTTTTTGGGGGGGGGGGGTGAGGGGGGTGTTCTTGTCACCCAATAGTTGGGAATTAATGACTGATTGGGCTACTGACTCCAGCCTACGGGGTTGGAAGAAAAATTGCTGGGATGATTTCATTACCTCTATCCATGAGTTTGCCTTAAGCAACACATTGACCGACGCTCTCATTACCCACCCTTCCACCCATCAAACAATGAAATGTAATTGCTAGTTTCTCTCTTCATGGTACAGAAGATCTAGAGATAATTTCTTCCCTTATTATTTGATTATTGCTAATAAAGAATAGAATAGTTAGTTAATCTAATAAATCTAAATCGAAAGAGGCCCACATAGCATACCACAACAAAGTTTTTCTAACATTTTATGATGCACAACAGTTTTGTAACGAATATACAGATGAAAGAATATTATCCAACCACATAAAAGAGCTATTAAGGTATGATTCCAAAAAGTTCCATCATCCTTTGTCAACTCCTAGCCATCATTCATTAGGTCCTCTCTTTTAGCGACAAGGAAAATAAAAGAAAATGAAATAAGGGGAAAAAGCACAAAGCACCCAAAGGGCTCTTCGATTGTGCCATTTGTATTACCAAGTGCACCAATGCATCACATAAGGAAATTACACAAAATTCGACTTATCTTAGTGCAGCCTATGATTGGATCTATTGAAGTACCTGCAGATCCTCTGGGAGGTACTGGTGCTTCATGGAGAGGTCCATGGCACGCAAAATGCGCTGGTTTCTGGCATCAACAATCTCCCTTGGAAGGCGATTGAGAGCTTCCTTAACATCCAAATCATACATTGGATCATATAAATCATCATATCTAAGCCCTTGTTTTCACAAAAAAGAAAGCATAATGAGAAGTTAACAAGCAGCTCAAAAGCATAAGAACACAGACTCCATCGAAATGGTAATATTACAAAATGCTATTTCCTTCCCTTTTTTCTACCTTTTTTTATTATTTATCCAATTAAGTTGCTGAGGTATACATGAAAAGTGACTCTCTAAAATGATTCTTTAGCAGAAGAAACAAATGTATTAATGAATCTACATGTATTTACAATGACAGTTAATTCTGAGGAATGGAAGGGATACAACTATTACAAGGAGCAGAGACATAACAGCAAGGAGAATACCATCAATTTATATAAAAGAAAACAATAAATTTCGATGCTAGATCTACAGATAATTATTGTTTTACCGTAATTACGGAGGCGAGAGGAGAGTGTTTTCATGTGCATGGCGGCGAGAGGGTTCTTTTTGGGATCCACAACCCATCTTGAGAACGATGATGCCATTGCTCAAACGCCTTAGGGATTTTCCTTAGACTACAACTGTCTTAGGTCTTGGCTAGACTAGATTGTTTCTTTTATATCAAATAGAAAGAATATTTTAAGTTTGAATTATCATGATTTATATAAATATTTTGTCCAACAACAAACAATATTAATTACATTTTGTTTTTTTTTTAAATGATATTATTCTAATGTCTAATGAAAAGAACAAAGTTTGAAAAAGGAATTCTTTCCCATTTCTTTAATTGCTATTTTAAATAGCATGCTAAAAAATATTAATTAGATTAACATTTATTTTCCTGATGATATGTTCAACATCTGATCTGTTAATTATTTTCATATAAAAAAATTTGGCATGCTATAAATGTTTATAAGTTAAATATTAATTTTATTTGCATGTTTATAAATAAGTTAATTTATTTAACTAGTGATTCAATCATAAAAATCATAATAAACAAATATGTTGTCTTATATGATTAAGACACTTAGCTAAGTAATTTATTAGGTTAATTTTTATAATATTTTATTTTTTGGGATGATGATTGGGAACATAGTGAATTCTCAGCTCCATGATTAAAATATGTATCTATTATCCTAATCAATCGATGCATGTGTCATAATATGTATGTATAGTGAACATAGTATTTTGCGTTATTTTGTTTAATGATTCTCACTGTATATTTTATTTTGTTAAAGAATGATTGCTATATTCAAAAATATTGTTGTTGAATTCAATAAAAAGTTGAAACTAAATGGTGACAATTATAAGACTTGAAGTTTGAAAGTTCAATATGTGAGCAACACGAGGCTCTCGAGGTTATTAACCATGTGCTAAATGAGCTTGTGAAGGAAACAACGCTCAATATATGTGTGACCGTGAAATTTATTATGTTTAAAAGAAAAAGGACTCCACTGCTTGCATAACATTGCTAAGCACCTTAGTTGATGACATCTTGAGAGAGTTCAAGGATCATCAAACGGTTATGAAACTTTGAAATGCTTTAAAAAAACAAGTTTGGTACTTGTTCTACTGCAAAGCTAACATCCCTCACGATTAATTTTGATTTATACAAGAATCGCCCAAAACATTCAATGAAAACACATTAAAGGCAAATGACAAATATGATTGGGAAACTGAGAGATACCGATCATATGTTGACTAATGAACATCATATCCAAACAGTAATACACTATTTACTTAGTTCTTGAAATTATATAAAAATGCATTTGACCTATAATGAGCGAATCACAACTCTAGAAGATGTTTGGAGGCATCTTGAATTAGAGAAGGAATGACTTCAGGTTGCAATGCCAATAGTTGAGTTGGACATGGCAACTACCTCCAAATTCAAGAGCTATCCATAGAAAAAGAACTGAGAAATAAAATAGAGTCTCCTCATCCTCAGCCTCAGCCAACTTAGCCTTCTAAACAACAAAGACTGAAAAAGGCAAGAAAAAATCTCAAACATGTCAACATTGTTTAAGTGAAATGCTTTAAATTGTGAACATAACAATCACTATGCTAGAGATTACTCTGGTCCTCCTAAAAGGGTATTTCATAAAATTAAAATTAGCGAATGTTGTGTTTCTAGTTCTATTTTACTAGCTGAATCTAATTCTTTGTAGATTGTAGACTTAGGAGGAACGGTTCATATAGCATGAAAGCATAATAATTTTGTTGATTTTCGACGAGTCCCACATAGATCAAATTGGGTATATGTGGGTAACAACAATAGAGTTCTTGATGAATGGATCGGTACATACAAGTTAATCCTGTGTGGCGGTCGAGACCTAATCCTACATGATGTTCTTTTTGCGCCACTGATACATTAGAATGTCATTTTAGTTTCAGTTTTACTTATGTCGGGATTTGATTTATTTTTACATGACAATTTCATCAAGTTGACTTTTAGATTAATTTTGTTTGGTTTTAGTTATATTACTGGAGGTTTAATTATTATAGATTTAGATTTTGATTAATTTAGTAACAATGTCAGTTTTCTATATTTGCTTCTTCAAATAAATATGATTGTGATTTAAACATATGACATGCTAGACTTGTTCATACTAACCAATAAAGAATGCAATAGTTAACGAAATAAGATTTGCTTACTAGCATTGAACATGTGGAATTCTTCACTTATAAAAATTGTCTAGCTGAAAAATCTACAAGTAAACCTTTTGGTAAAGCTACTAGAACTGAATATATTTTGCAATTAGTCCATTCAAACATTTTTGGGTGTCATGAAACAAGTTACTTCATTATATTTATTGATAATTTTACCCTTTCAAATTATCTATTTAATTTCCACAAATCAAAAGCAATATGTTATTTCAAAAATTATATGAGTTTAGTGAAAAATTAATTAGACAAGAAAATAAAATCTCTTCGAACTAATCATGGATCAAAATACCTATCTGATGAATTTAATGATTTCTGTAATGAAAAAAAAATAATTCATCAATTGACTATTCCAAATACTACACAATAAAATGGTATTTGTGGAGAGAAGAAACAGAACGTTTTTCGAAATAGTTAGGTCAATGACACAAGCTAACCTCCTAATTAATTTTGAAGGTGATACTTTACTCACTGCTAAATATGAACTTAACTAAGTGCCTATAAAATCAATTGCAATCACTTTATATGAGTTATAGACTGGAAGACATCCCGACCTGAGTGTATTAAGACCTTGGAGTTGTGTTGCCTATACACATGATTACTCTTACAAATATGACGAATTGGGCCCACAAGGAAAGAAACCTCTAAGGGTTAAGAATTTTGACAAAATAGTGGAAGTATAACTGAATTTGAATCACCAGATGTCACGTTTTTAAAGGATGAGTTTATTAAGAAGGGAGAGATAGGTCAAGACCTACCTTTGTTTGAGATAACGGATCAAAAAGTACAAGGATCACTTCATTCGAGTGGAAGAATTTTAGCAGATGTTGAGCTAATTTCTCATTAGCAACCTCCTTCATCATTGAATGTAAATGAAAGTAATCCTTTTACATTTAGTGAAAGTGATCAAATAAATCTTGTTCCAAGTGTGGAGCGAGATGGTCACTGATCTTCTTCCAAGAGGGGGCAGGATGAATATTTTTTATTCGAAAAGGAGCAATGTTGATCCAAATGGGAACAATGATGAATCACAAGTTAGACGTGGTTCTTGTAAAAACACTCCTTACCAACGATTTGATATTGAAGGCGGTGAACTATTTATGACGCTCCTGCAAAATGAAAATGAGCCCAAGAATGTAAAAAAGACTCTTTCATGCCTTTTTATAGGTATATGGATAAAAGCGATGGAAGATGAATTAGATTTTATGAGAGTCAACAAAGTTTAGGTACTAGTTAACCTTCACGAGGCATGCAGATCTATTGGAAAAAAATGGGTTCTCAAAATTAAACTCAAACTCACTGTTGAAAGATATAAAGCTTGACTGGTGGTGAAAGGGTATACACATCATAAAGGAATAAACTATGAAAAGAAATTCTTACTTATTATATGATTTACCTCTATTCGCTTGGTTCTAGATATAGTTGAAAGTTTGGATTTTAAATTACATCAAATGGATGTTAAAACGATCTTTGTCAATAAAGAATTGGATGAAGAAATTTTGTATGGAACAATCTAAATGTTTCATTGAAAAAGGTCACAGATAAAAGGTTTGTGGGCTTTTGAAGTCTATTTATGGCCTCAAACAATCTTCAAGGAAGTGGTATATATGCTTTCAGAATGTTTTCATATCCAATGGTTTTACCATAATGGATGAAGATTATTGTGTTTATACCAAAGATGAAAAACCAAACATGTGATTATAACACTATATGTGGATGACTACTTATAGCTGAAAATGATAAGGAATTCATAACCGAGATTAAGTCATGGTTATCATCCCAATTTAAGATGAAAGACATGGATAAAGCTGCATATATTCTTAGAGTTAAGATTTTAAGAGACTGTCCTATGAAACTATTGTATCTATCTCAAAAGAGTTACATTAGAAAAGTTCTTGAACAATTAAATGAGAAAAATGTAGCCTTGTAGATACTCCTATCAGTAAAGGTCAATCCTTGGGCAATCATATGTGTACTAAGACTCCTAAATAGTTAGAAAGAATGAGCCGAGTTTCTTATAAGAGTGCAATTGAAAGTCTAATTTATGCTATGATGTGTACTAGTCCTGATATTTGTCAAGCAGCTAGCTCGGTAAGTAGATATCAAATTGACCGTGAGTACATTGGCAAGCAATAAAGAGAATCATGAGATATTTGAAAGGAACTGCTCATTATGCACTTAGTACCAAGGAAACAAGGATTTGTACCAAAGAAACAAAGATTTGTGGTTAGTTGGATACAATGATGTTGATCATAAAGGAAATCTAGCTGAGAGGAAGTCTACCGCATTATATGTTTTATTACTTGGTGATGGCGCCATATTATAGAATAGCAAGAAACAGTCATATGTCTCACTATCTACGATGGAAGTCGAATATGTTTCTCTCGCATAAGTAACACAAGAAGTTGTTTGGTTGAAAAGATTCTTGGAACACATATTGGATGTTGCAGAAAAAACAGAACTAGTGCTAGTCAACTGTGACAGTGAAACTGCTATATTCTCTACCAAAGACCCTAAAAATAAATCACTGTCTTTATAATGAAATCTGAATTAGTAGCTTTAGATAAGGTCAGTGAAAAAGTAAAATGACTCCAGAATTACCTAAAAAAAATTTCTTTTTGGCCTAAAATATTGGCACATATACGCATACACTGTGATAATCAAGGGTAAGGAACATTAATTATAACAAAAAATCTTGTCACATAAGACAAAGACATAATACCATTAGAAAATTACTCTCTAATAAAATAATGAAGATTGACTATGTAGAGCCAAAATATAATATGTCAGATCTACTTACAAAGGCCTAACTAAAGAGGGAATTGAAAGATCATCAAGGAAGATAAGTTTAAGGCCTAGAACAAGTCATTGTGGAGGTAACTCTACCTAATAAAATAGAGATCCTAAGATCTAGGTTCAAGGATATCAAATAAAGTTATGTATAAAAGTTCAACATTGTCAACTAACTCAACCCATTCTCATGATGAATACAATGTTTAGAAAGGGTTTAAGTTTTTTAATGATTTCTAAGTTTGACAGATATGGCCAAAATAGTTTATCCATAAGATAAACATTTAGGAATCACATATGTAAGTATAAAGTGTTGGTGTATTATACCACACATTACACTTATTACTGTTGAAAAATAAAATGAGCAAAATTGATTAAATAAATATTCAGGCTGAGACACAGATATCTCACTTTCTTTAAGGAGATTCAAGCTCATTGAGTCATAATTTAAACCGATTTAACAATATATCTTTTGACTTGTCCCCACCAGGATACAATAACCCAAAAACGTCCCATGACTCAAACAACTCCGGGTTAGTTGAAGAGTCAAAAGCTCCACCAAAAGAACATCTTTCTTCAGCATATAATTTCTCTCTTTTTTATAGTGAATATATTTGAAGACTTAAAATATTTTCTTTGTCTCAACTCTCTTCACTATACTAACCTTAACATATAAACACAATCTATTTAATTTCTTATCGTTATTGTATATATTCAATATAATGCAAGACCATCACTATATATAAGTGAGAAATTCTTTCATGTATTGAATAAGAAGAATTTGGGTAGTAAAAGGATAGACGTTCCATGAGTTGCAAAAAATTAAAGACCATAGAGTTACAAAAACTAATGGTTATATGAGTTACAAGAAAGTATTGACCATGGAAGTTATACGAACTAGCAGTCATAATCTTCCACTAACCTATGAACTTGATATATTATACAAATATAATATTAAAATGCTCATATTCATATCACATGATCCAATATAAAGTGTAAGTCACTTCAAGAATAATGAGAATAAAGGCCGATTCTCTATGCACTCATAAAATCAAGAGTGTTCGTGGCTAAAATAAACAAAATCGTAAGAAATAAAGCGGTTGAAGTTTAGTTGTGTGACTTGTTTGTCTAGCTATACCAAAAAATCATGGTTCAAAGATATCATATCTACCGATTGATCAAATAAATCCAGTATAAGTCACTACAAAAAATTGAAAGGAAAAATTACTTATCAAGATGCAATTAGCCTTTACTTCTAAATCACACACTTGTGCACATATTCGTTTGAGTTATAGTCATTATTCATGTAGGGAATTATTGGGTCCTAAATGTTGAAAAGTGAATGAAAAATAGAAGAAACAAAATTGGAGGAAAAGTGAAATTTAATTTTCATTGTATGATGAAGCATTTCTCCGCATCAGTGGGAGAAAAAAAATTCTTTGTTCTTATATTGAGAAGCATTTCTTCTTGCCAATAATGAATTGAAAAGAAGCCATGCATTGCGCCATCATTGTCATTGCTCACTCGGCTCGTCTTCGGCTTCAAATTCAAATTTGATTTTTTTTAAATAATCGAGTGAGCATTTTTTTTTAGATAAAATTCACTTGTAATTAATTATTTAATTCAAAAATTCTGACCACAATGTTCCTCCATATGCAATCGCATATAAAGGCATATGCAGACCGAACGTGCTCCACAAACTAAAAGGATGTATCCCTTTAGTTTACTGGTTGAGAGTTTGTGGAAGCAAATGTGGCTGCATAAGGCCATATGCGGGACGTACATGCTCCATATATCCTTGCAGAAAACTTTATCTCCAATATTTTACGTTTGCGATGCATATGCGGATGCATACGACCATATATGGACGCATATGACCATATGCGGGCCATACATACTGCATAGTTTTCAAGACAGTGCAACCTTTTATCTGAAAAAATGCAACTTTACATGAACCATTGCTTCTCTTTTGAAGCGACACTTGTTGGTTACAAATATCTGATTTCTTCTTGGATATTGGTAATGAGATTCTAATTTTTCTAAATTTCTTACTCTTTAAAATCTTATATGGTTCAAAACCATTAACTGAATTCGTTGTTCTACAAAATTTGAGGTATCGCTATTGTTGGAGTATTTTAGAGTACGCAACCACACTAGAAGGGGGGTTGAATAGTGTGTTGGAAGTTTGAAACTTTTTGCAGAATTTAAAGTGCTATGAAAAAAGCTGTAAATAATTAAATACAAGGATTTATAGTGGTTCGGCCTTGCCTACCTCCACTCCCTAAGTTCACCAACTTAGGCTTTTCACTAACACAAT
>JBDJHY010198067.1:0-11681 GCA_039654485.1 Withania somnifera | reverse complement strand
AGTAACAAAACGAGGTCCAACCCTTTAGTACCAATATCAAAATGAAGGCCCAACCCTTTAGTGCCAGTATCAAAATGAGGGCCCAACCCTTTAGTGCCAATATCAAAGTGAGGTCCCAACCCTTTAGTGTCAATATAAAAACAGGGCCCAACCCTTTAGTGCCAATATCAAAATAAGGGCCCAGCCTTTTAGTGCCAATATCAAAGCGAGGGCCCAGCCCTTTAGTTCCAATAATGGTCCAAACAGTAGATATATAGAGGATCAATACAAAAGCAGTAATAAGATAAATAGCAATGAAAATGGAAAATAAGCGGAGTCTAGGATCGGACAAAGGCCACCAACTAGGAGCTCATCTCACCACACTCGTCGCGTAACAGATGAAATAAATTCCAGGGTCAGTGGCCCCCATACGGTAGCCAAGACTCGGGGCATCAACCCATTACCCTCTATGCCCTCTCACGGGCCCCGAGGATCCAATAATGAATAACAATAGAGAAACAAGGATCAACCTAAGTATCCATCCCATACTGCTAGCTATGTCACAAGCATAATAATTTTAACCCAATCTACATTGCACAAAATAAACCTAGCCTACTTGGATACCGGCAGAAATCCTCAAAATGTCCACGCCGTGGATCCGAAGCTCCAATATAGTCACCAAAAACTAAACAAAATACAAGCCCAGGGGTCAAAATAGGAACAAAGAGATCCATGTTGCAATTTAGCAACCCGGGTCGGGAAACGGGCCCCAAAATAAACCCGTGGGCCTCATGGCCTGAAATATAAAACTAAAAATACCAGCACAAAGGGATTAGGTTCAAGGAACACGTGGTTTGATTTTAAGCCTAAACAGACCATTAAAAGGTCCTCAAAACAGCCTAGAAGTGACATGATCAAAAGTGCAAAACGTTGCACCAACACCATAAGCTGAAACAAGAGAAATACACAACCAGATTGGGGTATCACCTAAATGCTAAGCATTAAATAGAAAAAGTACAAGAATTACACCACAATTCAACTAAGAAATCAAGGTGAAATAGCTGCAATAATTCAAAGACCTAATATGGAAAAAAACCACCAATTCATGGAATTAACAAAGGAGAAACAACTTACCAACGAGAGGGAGAACAAGGGGGACCTTGGGGAGGGACTTCCCTTCAATTTAGTTGAGTTTAGAACCAAAATTTCAGCCTGGAGGAGGAGCAATTGAATAGAAAAAAGAGGAAGTACTCTGCAAATTTGAGGAAACAACTTATATACTGCCAGGGCTTTGTTCATCGTGATTGCATGGGAAAGGGTAGCGATCGTGATGAGATGGGATGCTAGTTATTATGATTGCGTGATTAGGGATCCAATCGTGATTATGTGCTTTCTTGGGTCTAAATATTTTCCTTAAGTTGAATGAATAATATCCCTAGGATTACTCTTGTATGGCTCAAGTATAAGTCTAACATGTTCTGAGAATTCTTTCTCCTTGAAATCATCAAGATACTTATCTGTTTTGGTTTTCTTAAAGATGCATGAACTAACCTATTTCTTTACAATTTCTGCACATGTGATGATTGGCCAGAATGTGTTGCATTAAATCTTTAACCTATCTGAATGAACTTGAATATGTGATGTTTTATTAGGTAGAGGTTAGTTAGTGTTCTTGATTTCTATTTTATCTGTGAGTTTACTAGACTACCTCCTACATAATTGATTCTGTTTTTTGTTTCATATTCATAAATACTTGGGTTTTTGCTCTTCACTCTAAATGTTTTATTTAGCCCTAGATTATGAAACTATGTGTCACGACCCGATTTTGCGAATCATGATGGCAAATACTATACCAACAGTAGGAGAACCAAACCTTGTAGTCCGAAGCCGAAGAAGAGTTCTACTACATTGAATGCGAAAGTATTTCAAAAGTCAAAGACAACTAATATTTTACAGAAGTCATAAAGAATAGCATAGTCTACCAAAAATTCGGTATCAGTGTCAAACAAACCACTAAGTATGAAAATGATAAAAATGAAGTCAATTTAGTACAACTATGTCTCCAAAATACAATGGAGATCAAATAAACATAAGTCTGAAGAAAAAAAGGAACAAGCTGGACACCAAGCTCACCCTGAATCTTCGAGATGAATCAGATCCGAACGAACAACTGTCTGCATCACGAATGGGAACCTGTACTTGGATCTACCATGTGCAAGTGTAGTATGAGTACAAGTCGCCGAAGAAACCCATACCCAGTAGGCTTCGAGGGCCCACTGAGCACATAAAAATAATAAAGTAGTAAATAACAGAGTACAAAAAAAGGGTCACCTAAGCAAAAAGTACAATATGGGAACCGAAAACTCAATTACAAATCAAGTGTCATATAGACTGATATCGATAGCTAATCAACTAACAGGATCTCAGGCAATGGAAGAAAACGTACCCGGAATCTTTGCAACAACATATGTGAAATATAACACAATGAATGGGAATAAAAAAAGATAGGAGTAGAACATGGTCAGTATACTGGTAACCTCAAGTGAAAGGATACATAATTGAATAGGAGTGTAAGGAACTAATCCCACATAACATGAAACAATAAGTAACCAATAAGGACAACTATGCAGTAATATGGATAATAAATTAAAGTAATTAAATGCGGACAAGTCCCCCATAAGGAAGCGCAGTGTACATAGAAACATGCTCACCCATAGATCCCCCACCCGATCTATGAGCATACTAAAGAAAACAAGTGCAGAAAGTAACATACATATGAGTGTAATCAGAACCTCACATCCCAGTTTTAGAACCGCAATGTTATCCCCCCGGCATCTTATGCCTTATATCAATGTTATCTTGCCGGTACCATCTACCTCATATCAATATTATCCCGTCGGCAATTTATACCTCATATCAATAACATCTACTAGCTGTACTCAGCAAGTCAAGGCGTACAATGCCGGTGTATGGTAGTATCACCTAAGGTCCTTAATAAATCAATATCATCATGTTTCCACAACAAATAGTACCATATGTGTCAAAAAGCTAAACTCACTGCCGTACGATAATGGTCTTAAGTCCCAGCGCTGTACTCACTGCTGAACGGAGTCAGTCCCAAGCCTTAGCATTTACTAGTAAAAAGATACTTCCTGGTGCCAAGAGGTGAAACCTGGACTAAAACAAGTGAAAACGATATTATTAGGTGCTCGATATAATGTCCAGACTAAAAGTGTAAATATAATTTCTTATATTATTATTAAAGTGTTCTCATTTATTTCTTTATGCTGCTATGAAACTTTATCATCAAATTATCAGCTAGCCATCATGGCTCATAAATCAGGTGGTGATACTACCTAGCCCCAATACACTCTCATCGGAGCTGTAGTCTCGGCCTCTCGCATTATGAATGCATAGCATATCAACAACATGTATATATATTACATATAATCATGAAAGATCCACATCTTATGCCCTGCACATGTAACTCTAATCAAATACTAGGTCTCGGGCCCCATATTACTCGGGTGCCAAAATATCAATACCAACATAGAACGGATGAAAGAATGGTACATGGTTACTATACAACCTAGCTACCCAACCCACGGATGCTATTTAGTTCAGTTATTAAAGCTATAAGCCCAGAGATAGCCTCATGGAGCCTACCTGTCATCCGATGATAAAGCACTGCAACCTCACGAATAGTACTCCGACTGACGTCAAATGTGCTCCAAATAATCTAAAATTTATGTCAGCGTATTCTATATGTCAATACAAGTCTAATGGTGTATTTTATACTATGTTTCAGACTGGGCCAAAAATCGGGCCTAAAGCGGGCTTGTAGGGCCTGCTCACCAAAATTGAAAATAAATTTTACTAAGGGGTTCCTAATGTTATTAGAAACCTGTGCTCCAAAATTGAGCACAACACGAGCGCGGGAAGGGCTTCAAAATAGCCCGAACAGATTTGACCCTAAAGGGGTCAAAGATTTAATATTTACGGATTTGACGTTGGAATTATGATGTAGTAACGATCTTAAGAGAAATGTATATACAATTAACAAAGAATTATATGAGAATAAATGAGTTATGGGATGATTTTTTCAACCTCAACTCTTAGGCCATTAATGGTTGAAAATTAAGAAAATAAGGAAGACGAAGAGAAGAAAACTTACCCAATTTCATGTGGAATCAATGGGGATTGATGTGAGGATTTCCTTGACCTTGAATGGTTGTTTGGGGGTTTAATTTTGCTCAGGAATGGAGTGGAATGATATAGGGTTGCTAAAATAATAAAGGGAAACTATACAGGAAATTATATACTGCCAAGCGCGACATACCGCGACAGCACTATGTGGGCACGATCACGCTTAAGGAACTCATATGCATTTATCGTGATTGTGTGAGCTGGATGTGATCGTACAAGAGAAGAAAATTAACGCAATCATACTGCAGGGACTGCGATCGCGCTTATAGCCTTGCCTGCACCAGTTGCAGGTTCCTGCTATATTTTCAGAATTTCCAAATAGGAGTTCGGGGATCAAACATGGTCCAATTTTAGCAAATAAAATATTCAAATAACATAGAAATAATATTCTGGACTTAATGAAATCGACAAAACTTAAATTCGAGGTCATCTACCCAAGATGACCCCTCAAACTAAAAGTAGCCAAAAGTGCACTTCTCCACCAACACCTCGAATACACAAAGACAAGTGCAAAAATTATACTAACACAGCTCCTTGCCTAAAATCATCATTCTAGAGCTATTAGGAGTGTCAAAATTCCAATCCAACCCTCCGAACATCAAAATACCACTCAAGCTCCACTTTAGGCCATAGACTTAACTAATATCCACAATTTCACTTAACTTGCAAACGGAAACTCCCAGAAGACAAACTTAAGGTCAATCATGACTTTGTTTTGCATTTTGGAGTTAACGGGATCGCTATAATTTATTTTCGAGCTTGTCTTGAAGGAAAGTTGACTCTGGTCAATGAGTACTTAATTTTAGGCTCTAAAATAGGGAATTTGAGATATTTCTCAATTGAGTTGTCAGGGATCTGAATTGTTGGTCCCAGCAAGTCATAAATGACTTGGGAAAACTACAAAAATGCTCTAGAATTCAAAATATCGCATATTTATCATAAATGACCATGAGGGTCTTTATACTATGCATCATAAATTATATCCCTTTTTCCCTCAGCACCTGCATGCTATTGCATATCCAAAATTATCTAAGCAATTGCCTTATCCAAATTCCCTCAACACCTAGTCATCTTATATTGAACTCATGATATATATTTGTAAAGGTGATACTTTTTCTTACTCTTTTATATTGAGTTCATATGGTCTTCTATAAATTGGTATTTGTTCACCTCTCTTTTGATGTCAGGTCTAAGTGATATGTTATGAACTTTTTTATTTTCTTCCAAGTCATCATACTCATGTCTTATTGTGCATGCTATCTGTGATCTCCTGATAAGAAGTCCATATATAACCTACAATAACCATAAGAATTTGTTAAAGATTTTTGTATCTTGTATATTACTTTCTTACATGTCTACATTCCTTCTTTTATATTCTTTGTTAAGTTAATTAACTGAAATTAGTAGTTTATTGCCAACATGTAAACTAGTGTAATCTCTCAACCTAGTATAATGATACAAGTGAAGTTGTCTGGTATGCCTAAACTGATTTTAAAACTGGATAAGGTTGAGTCTAAATGCCATAACTAGGGTTTGTTTTTGTGTCCATGATTGCATAATCATCTGTCTTTAGCATATGTTGGTCCCCAAGTGTTGTCAATATATATATATGTGTGTGTGTGTATGTGTGTGTGTGTTTTCTAATTGAATAAAAAATGGATGACTTTATCATGTATAGTTCACTTGTTAGGAACCAGTAGCAAGGCTATATTTCCTCTGTGTGTAAATGACTACGGTCCTAGAAAAATAATTATGTGAATGGAATCACTATTCCTAACTATATCCTCTAGTCCTTTTAACCTGTTGTACACTGGCCTGTTTGAGTGTCTACTTGCTTTTTTCTTCTAAAGTGTTTTAACACACCTGCCTGCTTTTGCCTTTGGTTATTCTATATGCAAAAACTTAATCAAGTTTCATAATTAAAATTGATCTTTTTTCTATCTCAAGGAGTATAAGCACTTTTTATTTGTTAGACTAGTTTCATTCACTGCTCTTTATTATTGTGGCTGCCATGGTTCTTCTTTATAACCATTAACCTACTCAATATGTTAAACCCCGTTCTATATAACTAGTTAAATTTCTATTATCATATGTCTCTATATTAACTATTTTGGACCCATACTTTAATCGAAATGTATGCCAATATTTTCAACCTTGTGTGCCAACACTTGCTTAGTTTAGTGAAAGTTGTTATATGATGTTTCCACCTCTTCTTATGGATTAAGTTTATAAATAATTCTTTGATACCTCTAATGTTTTCCTTCTACTTCTATACTAAACCCATGATGTGTGTTTTTCATGAATTGACCCTCTGTATATTCTTATCTTCTATCATGAGTTCATTAGTAAGGATCATTGTCTCTATCACCTTCCTTGTATGTTGAGCCTGTGTGGTTACCTGTTAACTCCCTCTCTTTCTCATTGAATTAAGCTATAACATGCCCGGCTTCCCTCAAACCCCATTAGTTAAGTAATTGTGTTATGAAATCTTCCTTTATCTTTATATTAAATTCATGATTCCTCCTTGTAAGTATGTTGCATGTTTCCTTCGTTTCATGATAAACTTATGCAATATTAACAAAACTTCCCCATGCTTCTTTGCTTATATTAAATCCATGAATTTTTCCTGAAAATTTGTTGTCTGAACTCATAATTCTATTCTTGAAACTTATTTCCTTCTTCATTTTTCTCTTATATACCAGTATGCTTCTACTTGGTTTTGCTCTTCCTTTATGTTAAGTACATTATTGTTTCTATATGAATATGCTATCTATTCCTTTATATTGAATCCATGTAGCTATTGTGTTATCCCGTGTTTGCTTCCTGTCTCTCTCTTACAGACCAAGATCATGTGATATTATATGAGCCTACTTTACCTTTCTTTAAGTTATTAGCTTTGTTTAATTCAAAGTCATTCATTGACACGTCGAATAAATACTAATTCTTATCTTGTTTTTTTGAATGAACTTTCTCCAGAGTCAAATTAGGACTCTCAACATCACGTTTATCAAGTAAACTCCTCAACCAAGCTTGATGCATATTGAAGAATGAAATACCAGAAAATAAAGAAAAATAAAAGGGCCTAAGGTCAAAATACAGGCTCACCTCTTAACTTTTATCTTTTCTTTATTTTATTTTGTATGCTTTTTTGACTTTCTCTGTATCTAACTCTAACAATTTTTTAAATTTTGTCCAAAATGAATTCCCAAAAATGTAGCCTCTTCTATGTTTCTTTCTATTTTTATGAATAATCAATTTACTTACT
Organism: Withania somnifera; assembly: GCA_039654485.1. Classification (NCBI taxonomy): domain Eukaryota; kingdom Viridiplantae; phylum Streptophyta; class Magnoliopsida; order Solanales; family Solanaceae; genus Withania; species Withania somnifera. The sequence goes on along the minus strand of JBDJHY010198067.1, from coordinate 4,231 downwards.
CAATTCATTTTGCTTTATTTTCAAATAACAAAATTGAAACAAATAGGGTTAAATTTATAAAAAGTGAAAGATTGTCATATCTTTCTATTGAGTAGATCCCAAGGTCTTAAAAAATCCCCTTTTTGTTATGAAATATTTGCAAAAAAAATAACTATTCACTTTCTAACTTACTAAAGTTCAATTTAAAAATGGCAATGTTTGCAAATTTGACCAAAATGCACCCTTTTCATAAGTAAGCCTTTACTTATTTAAATATAACATTTTGCGTTGTTCAAGTGAATTAGAAAATTAGGGAACCTATTTGGGATGCTCCTGAGGTGCCTTAAAAACCTTCCTCAACACATTAATTGAATCCGTGCCTAGAATTTTTAACTTTGACTTTTTTCCTATTTTTAGAATTTGAGGTTTTTTATTAAAGTTTTATTAATTTATTTAAAAAGTAAGTGGAGGCTCTGTTAATTAGATCATTTTGAAGTTTTGTTTAAATTTCAGAATAGTTTGACACTTATCTATTTTTTATTTTATTTTCCCTTAAAAAAATATATTTTTCTTGAAATAATAAACAAAAAAGGATAGTAAAACAGAGATGGTGATTATGTTGGATATTTGTTTAAGATTCTGACTTATTTTTCTAACTCTCTGTGACTAACAACATGTTGTACTTAATTACGTGTTTACATTTTGCAAATTAAACTGTCATTGTATTATTCATGGCATATTCCGGCTAGTTGTACTTGTTTTAATTTTCTTTAGGCAGTGAAATGCCTCACACGGCCATCCTCTCGGAAGCAAAGACTTTATGGGCTATACGAGAAGACTATTGGTAAGAATTGCATCCAATAATTGTCAAAAATCCTAAATTGGGTAGTCTGTCCATGTAACTGGTCATCCAAAGCCCACTATTAGTTACCTAGGATAGAGCGAAGCCAAATCCTTTAATTTGGGCATGACCCATGATGACCCAGTACCGTGGAGGGTACGGACCCATTGGAAGACCCACCTTATTCCAGTTGAGTCTAAGTCAGTATCAGACTTTCATATTTTTGTGATAAAAGACAATTCATTGTTTGAATTGGTTTTATTTTTTTGGAGATTGTAAGATCTATTTGTTTTTGAAAAAAAAGAAAAAGAAAAAGGAAGAAGAAGAAAAACTTAGGTTTTCTTTATGATTAGGTGCTAAAGCAATGTTTTCTAGGTAACAAATGGTTCAAAAATGAATTATATTTCGATGCGTTAGGCCTACCTTTGGAAAATAAAAGATAACACATATTTTAGGGGGTGATATGTATTATTTTTGAGTTGTGTGCTATCTTTGTGACTGTTTGGCGTATGTGTTTAAATACACTTGTTTTGCTTCAGACTTGATAGATCCGTCACCATTTCCAAGTCTAGCATTACTAGGAATAAAAATAAAAAATCCAAGATTCTTCAAAATACTTTCCCAAGAATCCATGTAAAACATTCAATATCCCAAAGTTTTTCTTTTAGAAAAGGCATCAAGTCGTCATTCGATTTTATTATGACTTTAGTAAAAATCATGCTAATATCAAATTATGCCCATTCTCACCCTCCTTTTTTATCATACAAGTGTCCTTTCAAAACCATATATAATTAAAGAATTCCTTAGATTTCTCAAGCTCCCTAAATACACACATTGCTCCATTTCACTGTCAATAGGTTGACTCGTATTGAACATGAGATACAAAAAGGAATAGATCTGCATAGGGTTTGTGCTAATGGTGAGTTGATATTTTGGTATTTTTCAAATCAATTACTCACCTTAAATTAACTCATACTTTACCACTTTATCTTTAAACTTTAGAGCTCATTGAACATCCTACCCATAAATCTCCTTCCTTTTGAAGTCTTGGACCAACATTATTTGGAGAAAAATATGTGTTGTTTACTTATGCTAATTTCCTGATTAATCATTATGGTCAATAAACTAACTCTTTCCTTTTTAGTTTCTCTTTCCTTTTATAAAGGGGAGAAACTAATTTGTGTTGGCAAATAATAGGCCCGCATTAGAAGACCAAAGCTCGCTGTATTTTTGGCTCCATGGAAAAGAACAAAAGAAAGGTAGAAATAATGGGTGTGGCATCCAAGAGAATCAAGGGTGATGAATAGTCTGAATGAATTTTGAGATCTCAGATCATGTAAAGGGTGATAAGGTTGATGTACATTTTATCCAAATTACCGACTTGCAAACACCAATGATTTCGTAATGATGGAGACTGTGATAGAGATATTTCCTGCTTATCAAGGAAAATTACCATCTCAAATAACACCTATAAACTTATATATTCCTAACCATTTCTAGATGTATGCCAAAAAAATACAAAAATCACTTTCCTACTTCACCTCTTGTGATGGAGACTGTGATAGAGATATTTCCTGCTGATCAAGGAAAATTACCATCTCAAATAACACCTATAAACTTATATATTTCTAACCATTTATATATGTATGCCACAAAATACAAAAATCACTTTCCTACATCACCTCTTGTAGACCCGATCATTTCTAATCAACCTCCCATAGACCCCTTTGAAGCTATCTTGCCACAACTCTGTTAAGATCAAATTCAAAACAATATCCACTACCAAAATGACATTCTCTTGAATCAAGCCCCACTACCCGCATATCATAATGTAATACCTTTATACCAAACTCAGTCATCGACATATAAAAATGTAACATCAACGTACCCGACTCCACTCCTCACTTTTCCAAATAATCCTACGTTTCAAAATTACCCTACAAGAATACACAACATTGGCCAAGCCTCCATCGTGTAGAAATGCATAATCGGAAACATGCTCCTCAAGTTCAAACTAAGCTAGGCCATTGCAAATAAATAAAGGAGTAGAGAAGGAAAGAGAAAGAATACAAGTAGATGAGGATCACAATACGAGAGGTTGTCTCCCAGTTTATGAAGGATGTTTAACTAACACAAGACTTTGTAGGATTTGGGAATAAGGATCTTTGTATACATCCATATCTAAATCTACCCAAGGGATATAAAGTTTCAAAATTGGATATCTTTGATGGAACCAGATATCCCATGGTTCATCTATGAGTTTATTATGAAAAGCTCATTGGATTAGGGGAAAATGAGGTGCTATTAATGAGGTTATTTATCCAAAGTTCTAGCGAAGACGCTTTGGAATGGTATATATATCAGGATTTGCACAGGTAGACAACATAAAGGTATATGGACAAAGTTTTTGTAGAAATATTTCACTATAACATCAAGGAACCCCCGAACAGTATTACTTGGGAAAGATAAATAAGAAACCCATAGAAAATTTCCATGAATATGCCATCCGTTGGAGAACAGTAGATGCAAGGGTAAATCCTCCTATGATTGAAGAAGAGATACCACTACTCCCATTAGGGTTTAAATTCCTAAGTATTATAAAAGAATGATTTCTTTTATGGGATGAACATTCTCTAAAATACTTAAGATGGGAGAAGAATTAAAGGTAGAATTTGAGTTTGAGAAGATCACTATGCTGTATGCTGTTAAGAATAGGTCACTGGCAAAAAAGGAAGTTTTTATTGTTAGAGGAACCAATTTTTTCTTGTCCTAGGATGTGCCCTATCCAATAAAAGGAAGCTAACTAATCCTCTAGAAAAGTTTTTCAAAGACGATCAAAGATGTGCATATCATTCAGGAGAAGTGGGACATGATACTGAAGATTTCTCGACACTCAAGAAAAATGATAGAACTTGATTAAAAATAAGTTGGTCTTGATTGATGAGGCTTTCCAAAGATGATATCATTGTTTCTACTTATGAGTAAGATTAGCACATTCCAAAAAAGGACACTTTCCATCAAGAGTTAAGCAAAAGTGTTCAACGAAGCTAGCAAGAATCCTATATATGAAGCTATTGTTTTCTTTCTTAAGTAATGAATATTGTTGATTTATTTCAATTACAATTCTTGTTTCACCTGTCTTTGTAATATGACCTACGTTTGACCTGAATTTTGAAGAAAGAGATATGTAGGCTTCCTATATCGAATTCTGGCAACCCTATAAGATTTTTTTATTCCCCCTTTCCTTGTATCTTGAAATACATTTGACCAGATTCCTTCCTTATGGGATATGTAGGCACATTACTGGCTCTGTCATATTTCCCATAAAATTTTCATTTTATGGAAATTATGGCAGAATATTTAAGAGGACCCAAAAAATTCCACAAGATAATATTTCCCTCACAAATTCGG
>JBDJHY010198056.1:0-11681 GCA_039654485.1 Withania somnifera | reverse complement strand
AAATTTCGCATAAAAACCTCATAGAACTTAGCTCAACTCGGCTGAAGTGAACCTGCTGGTCTGCAAGCAACAAAGGCCCTCCACCACTTCTTAGATGCACCATGCATTGGTAAGTGGTGAAAGTGATGCCATGGGTCTTCAAAATACCCATGTTCCCCGATATCTCTTACACTCCTTAATAAATTCATGGGCATCTTCCCCTGGAACTCTAATGAACCGAGGGTGATCCAATCTCAAAAACCTATTTAAGATCTCCAGTTCTGAATCTAACATAGCTATCTGAACTACAGGAAAAACAACTGGTACAGGAAAAACCTAGGGAGGTATAGGAGTAACTACTGGTGGAGTAGGTTGTACTAGAGGAACTGCAGTTGTAGGATGTAACACTGGTACGGTTTTCTATGCCCCATCAGTAGAAAGACCATCATAAGCACTAAGAAACTTCCATAGTATGTTGAACATATCATGAGGAGGTGCTGCAACTGTTTCTATAGGCACTGGCAGAGTCTCTGGAGTAGTAGAAGGAGTAGTCACTTCTGTAGGTGCTCTGGTCAAAACTCGATCTGTCTTCTTAGCTGCTGTAGATCATCTACGCGAAATCTGCGAACGAATAAAGACAATGAGTGGAAAATTTCAAGAAACCATCTAGGATGAATGAACAGAGTTGGATTCAAAAAGAGAGGTCACATTCCTACATGTCAAAATAGCCTCCCCAAGATAAGCCACAGGCGTCTATGCCTCGATTTATAGGACTCTACTAGAAATTGGCTCTACACACTGACACTAGACTAGCCTAGTGCACTGATACTAATTTTTCGTGATTCAATTTCTCAGATGATGATAGCACCAACTATCCCACCAGTAAGAGAACCAACCTTGTAGCCTGAAGCCAAAGCGAAGGACTACCATCAACAATAGAGGATCACACAAGTACAATAACAAGGTATAAAGGAAAGGGGATTGATAATAAGAGAGAAATATAATAAGAGAATAAATAATCTCCTAAAACCCGGTACCAATGTAAATAAATAGAGCCTCTAAGTACAAAGTAATCTTCTCTAAGTATGTCTCTAAAATTACAAAAGAGACAAGTCTTATCCGAAGAGAGAGCTGGGATAGTTGTACATCAATCTTACCCCGTATCTCTGAAAGCAACAGCAAGTAAGCACGAACAATAATTCATAAATCAACATCGAGTGTTGGTACTCAATTCTGTGCAATGGAAACAAGTGTAGTATGAGTACAAGTCACCAACACAACCAATACCCAGTAGGCTTGGAGGTACTACTAGGCACATAACAATCATAAAAGCAGTTAATAACAAAATACAAGAAAGTAAGGTCATGGATGCAAATAGTATAGCATGGAAGCTAGCTACTCATATGAGAATCAAGTAAACAGATAGACATTTCTTCGCTAGCTAAAACATCAGAACAAGATCTTATGCAAAAGATGAAAATGTACCTGGAATTCTTGCAATGATAAATATAAACAACAAATAGTAAGTAATCAAAGAGATGGATAAGTGGACAAGGAGAGAACATGGACGGTAAATCGATAAACTTAAATAAGAATGGAATGAATAGTCAAATGATGTCTCACAAAAATATCCCACATTGCAAGGAAGTCTCACATATGTACAGTAGTGATAATTAAGTAGTAAATAAAGAAGGTAAATTAACACTACAAAATCCCCCATAAGAATGGCAGTATACATAAAAAACACGCTTACCGGTAGGCCTCCCCTACGACTAAGGTACACTGAATAAAACAAGTGTAGAAAATTAAATACACACCATGAAATAACAATTCCTGTAAAAATTCCTCCTCCAATACCCATAGGCCCAGCAGGCAGGATATATGGAAGGCTAATCCTAATTCCCATATATCCTTGCTTTGTCCTATACTCCTCATCCAATTATCATAGCCGAGAGGCAAGGTCCATGGAGGTATACCCACTATGTAAAATATATAACGTTATCATAATCTCACATCCTTAAGTCACAGAGCATCAAAGGTCTCACAATCTGACATCCAATGCCTCATAATAATAGTATCATCAAGCCATAATCTCAATAAGTCATGGAATCCAATATCTTAATATAGTGGTATCACCAACGTCCTCGTGAGAACAAGTATCATCAAAGTCTCCAAACTAATAGGTGTGATAAGTATCAAAAAGTTGTACTCATTGCCATACAATGACAAATTCAAGTGCCAGCAGTTGTACTCACTGCCGAAAATAGTCGGACTCAAGTTCAATCATTAATTAGTAAAATGATATTTCCCAGTGCCATGGTGTGAATCCTAGACTAAAAAAAGTGAAAATAGTAATACTTGGTCCTTGATATACTACCGAGTCTAAAACGTTAAAAGATCCTTTAACTTATATTATTATTAGAATATTCCTAGCTATCATATAGTATGTCATTATCCATTCTTATCTTTATTATCAGTATCTAGCCTCCACGGCAAATAATCAAGTAGTGATACGGTCCCCAGCCCCAATGCACTCTCAAAATGGAGTACGTGGCTCAACCTCTCGTAGAATGAATGCACAATACATCAATACATCTATATTTATAGTAAAGATATGCCTTGCACAGGGGTAACTAAGCTACAAATAGCAGCACAATACAATATCCCAAACCTGAGGGAAAAACTAAAAACTAACCCACGTATCAGCATTCTACTACTTCCAAAGTCACTCTAAAGAAATCACAAGGATAATTCTAAGTCACATGCATCAGATTACACCAAACATAAATATAAGGAATAATTAGGGGAAGAAATGAAGAAGCAGTCCAGCTACACGGTAAAAAACTAAAAGCCCAGGCCACATATGCTATTTAGTATAATTATGAAAGCTATATACCCAGAGATAAACCCATAGAGCCTACCTTTTGTCTGACAAACAAAGTACTGCAAATCTCAGAAATCAACCTGACTGATAGCAAATGGTCTACAATGGCTATGTAACTCATACTAAGAATCCGGAGATCAATAAGAGTTTAACAATTTAATTTATACTAAGTTCTGAATTGGGACTAAAATCCAGCCTAAAATGGTCCCGCAGGCCCTGCTCACTAGAATCAAAAACAAACTTTACCACGGGGTTCCTAGCATCACCAGTAACCCGTGCCCCAAAAATAACCACAATTCGTGTGAGAGAAGGGCTTCAAAATAGGCCAGTATAGATTTGATGACAAAGGGTCAAAAGTTCATGCTTTACGAAATTAAATGAGGAAATTCAACACAGGAAAACTAGCTAAGAAGTAAAATGAGTCAAAGAAAGAGAGTTAACTCATTAACCACAGATATAACCAGAATTTATAAGTTTTTTCTTAGTTTTGTCGTCAATGGAGGAATCCCATTTTTTATGAAGTTAATAAGGAAAGTAACTTACCGAGATTGGAGAAAGAAGAGAGAAACCTTTGAGGACTTTTTCTATAATAATTGATGAATTTTCCACAGAGACTCACCATAGAAATTGAGAGAATTGATGGAAATAAACTTTGTGAAAAGAATGAACTGAAGGGTATGCAATTATTTATAGTTTCTGCAATTCTTACTAGGATGGAGTCGCTGGGTAGAAACTTGCATTAATTGGGTAACCCAAGTGCCCCCAGGAATTCCATTGTTGGGGCGGACCTTATCCCTTTGGGGCGATTGTAGCAGTGGAGAAAGTGATCAATGGGGTGAAGATCGTAAAGGTGACACCCAGACCACTGTGGCTACCTCGCAGTGCGACCCAGCCCCTTCTCTGGGGTAGTATGTGTCTGCAATTGTACAATAGCTATAACCATGAACTCTGAGGGTCTATAATGAGCATTCCAAGTCCAATTTCAACAAGCCAAAAATGTAAACAGTATGGAAATGAGATTTCGGATCTAATGGAATTTTTTAGATGACCAAATAAGGTCGTTTGAGCAACATAACCCCTAAAAACAAGATATATTAAATTCATATTAATCCACCAAGGTACTTAAAATTACACTTGATACCCCGAGATATAAACAAATACTCTTACTTGCAAAAAATCACCATTTCAGAGCTGCTGGAAGCATCTAAATTCCATTCTGATACTTCGAACACCAAAAGATTATGCAAGCTCCAAATTAGGGCTTAATTGAAATAAAAATCACAATTTAGCACAAACTCAAAGCAAAAAACCCCGAAACGCAAAATTAAGGTCCACTTAGACTTTATTTAGCATTCCAGAACTAACGAAACTATTAGAATTTGATTCTAAGTTCATCATGAAGGAAAGTTGACTACAGTTAACGAGTACTTAGTTTTAAGCTCTAAAATAGGCACAGAGAGATAAATCTCAACCGGACCGCCAGGGAACCAAAATATCAGTCCCACTAAGTTATAAATAACCTGGGGCAGCTACTAGAAAGCTCTAAATTACAAAGTATTGCATAATTCTCATAAATTACCACGAGGGTCATTACATACCAATACATATTTCAGTATAGGGTCTTCTGATCAGTTCATAGTACAACCAATAGGCCCTTTTCAAGGTGTTGGATAAAATATATTTGCTAACAGGGCCCAACAGTGATAACCTAGATGAAATGGTGAACAGAGTAGTAGGAAATCACAAGATTTATTCAGTGACGATAAATTACCCTTTGAGGGTATGATGTATAAAATTTTTTATATGTTACTATAAAATGTAGGGACCAAATTGTGACCCATATATTGATTAATAATGGCTCAGAGGTGAACATTTGTCCTTTTTCCACACTCACCCAACTAAACTATGATCTTAGAAAAATCAAGCAACGTCGTATGCATGTCTGATCTTTTAATGGAGAACAAAGAGATACTATCGGATAAGTTGGGATAATCTTCCAAATGGGGCTGGCTGAATTTTATGATGAGTTTCAGGTGGTTGACATCATTCCCATTTATAGCTTTCTCCTGGGAAGACCCTGGATCCATAGCAATGGGCGGTTACTTCTCCCCTTCATCAATTGTTAAAATTTGTTTAGAAGGACCAATAGGTTACAATTCAGGGAGAAAAGAGTCATCTCAACCATCCTAATGGGGTAGTTCCCATGATAGAGGATATCCCAGGAGAACCCGAGTTTTACAATATGGAAATAATGCATGATATAGGAAAGGACCTGGGTCCCCGAGTTCCAATGCCTCCAATAAATAAGATGCTAGGTACTACTATGTTGTAATATGGATTCGATCCTGGGATGGGGCTTGGAAGGAATATAGATGTGATATTAGAACCCATCTGATCTTGAGAAAGAAAATGATAGTTGTAATAGTAATAAATGAGAAAGAAAATGATTGTTGTAAGGATACGATAGAAAAGGGAGTAAGAGAAATTTCTGAAGCTGTCATAATCCTATCACTGAGATGTCTAGGGGATTCTTGGGCCTTGACGAATGGCCAATTGTCAGGAAAGCTTATAAGTGGGAAAGGCAGTCGATTCGTCCATCTTATCTTAGAAATTGCCTTATGTTGGTACCTTTCCCCTTCGAATGAACGACAAAATTCTTTCACCATTGGGTATGCCTTCAACTATTCCCGCAGCTAAAATGACTCAATTAGGTTCTTCGATTTCCTTTTTTAAATAATATAAGAAAACACCAATTATCAAAAAATGGCATTTCACGTATGGCTTGGGATATCATCTGAAAGAAGAGGATGAGAAGAAGTTCAACAAGAAGAAAAGTGGTCGGGGTCTGCCAAAGCCAATTCCTCACCTATATAAGTCATTCCCTATACACATCACATCTACATACAATAGTGTAAAGGAAGGGGTTAAATCTTTATTTGAGGAATAAGATATGATACTCGAGGAAGTCACTGGAAATACTGGAATCCATAAAGAAGAATTAGGAGAGGAACTACAGAATTGGACTGTTGTCCCTCTTATTGCTTCCTGAGCAATGGGGTAGATCAAAATTTCTCATTTACTTAAATTGGTGACTAGTCCGAATGAGGCCTGAAACCTACTATTTTGATTAAATTCCTCATCTATAGTTTTGATTTTACAAAAGGCATAGAATCGTACATATATAAGTCCAGAGCCAAAGTTGGTAGTTGTTTTAAATTCAATAAAAGGCCTCTCCCTATTACAAACATTTGACTATAAATGTATTACTTTGTTATGTGTTGTTATCATCTAACCTTGTTTATTTGTGTTTTCAGTAAAGAATTTATAAAACCTACCAATGTAATGTCATGTCAAGTCTCTAATAGACAAGTTGAGGTTGACTTCTCAATAATTGGAAGAATGTGATAAGCAAACTATGGTCCCTAAACAACTAGAGGAGGATCTGAAATAGTTCGAGAATCAAGAGAAGCATAATTTAGAAGAACGGAGTTGGTTAATTTTGGAGACGATGACTAGGTTAAGGAAACTAGAATCAGTGTTCACTTGACAGAGGATAAAAAAAAAAGAACTCACCCATTAGCTCAAACAATATATCGATATATTTGTTTGGTCCTATGAGGATATGCCAGGGTCAAGCATAGACATTGTTTCTTAAAAATTGCTAATTAACCCGGGGTTTGTCCCTGTGAAACAAAATACCCAAAAGTTCAAGCCGTACTTGAGTCTGAGAATCAAAGAGGAGGTCACTAAACAAATTCAAGCCAAAGTAGTAGAAGTCACAAAGTATCCCAAATGTCTACCCAATACTTTCTATGTGCCAAAGAATTATGGAAAGATTCAAATTTATGTTGGCTATAGGGACTTGAACTACTCTAGTCTCAAGGACAACTTTTGATAACCTAACATCCATATTCTCATTGATAACTACACTAAGCATGAGATGTAGTCATTCGTGGATTGTTTCACCGCATACAATAAGATTTTAATGGATGAAAAAGATGCAGAGAAAATAGCTTTTATCACGCCTTAGCGTTGTCTACCACTACAGGGCAATGTTGTTTGGTCTCAAGAATGCTGCAACCACTTATATGAGGGAAATGACCACCATTTTCCATGACATGATGCACAAGGAAATCAAAGTATATGTAGATGATGTCATTATTAAATCTCATGAAATCATAGATCATTTAGCTCATTTTAAGAAATTTTTCGACTGGCTTCGTAAGTACAACTTGAAATTTAATCCTACTAAGTGTGCTTTTTAGGTTTTGAAGTTAGCCCAAGGGGTATTGAACATGAACCTCCCAGTATCAAAGTAATCCAAGAGTTTCTACCTTCGAAGACTAAAAAAGAGGTCATGAGTTTCCTTATCCAATTAAACTATATTAGTCAGTTCACAGCACAATCAATGATGATTTATGAAGAAATACTTAAATTGTTAAAGATAAATGCGCCAAAAAATTGGACTAAGTACTGCCAGAAAGATTTTGATACCATCCTCTAGTTTTATTTCATCCTAGGGAAGGAATCCCGTTGCTTCTATATTTGTCTTTGTCAGATAATATGTTTGGATGTATCCTTGTGCAAAATGATGAGACAAGAAAGAATAAGCAATCCATATATAATCTAAGCAAGAAGTTTACCCCACATGAGGCTCATCATACTAGTTTGGAGAAGACTTGTTGCACCTTGACATGGATTGCTCAGAAATTAAGACATTATTTGTCTTCGTTCACAATATATCTCATTTACAAGTAGATCCTTTAAGTACATTTTTCAGAAAATGGTGCCTATAGGGAAATTAAAAAAGTCACAAATATTCCTAAGAGAGTTTGACATTGTGTATGTGACTTAGAAAACCATCAAAAGGCAAGCCGTTACTGATCATCTTGCAGAAAATCTAGCAGATGAAGGTTGTGAACCACTATGAACAAGTTTTCCAGATGAAGAGGTCTAGTTTATAGGAGACGATATCTCAGAGGTGTACCCAGGGTGGAGACTATATTTCGAAGGAGCTATGAATTTCAAAGGTTCGGGAATCAGAGATAGATTTTTATCAAAAATTGGTCAACGTTATGAGGTGACTGCTAAGCTTCGATTATCCTGTACAAATAACATGGTCGAGTATAAAAATTATATCATGGGTCTTTGTTTAGTTTTATAAATAAACATATAAGAGTATTAGTGATAAATGACTCGAATCTGGTGATTTATTATATTCAAGGTGAATGTGCCGCCAAGAATTTCAAATTCACCCAATACATAGAGTTTGTACAGAGATTGTACAAAAGGTTCTAAAAGATCGAGTTAAAGATCACTCCCATAATTCAAAATGAGTTCATGTATGCATTAGCAACCATTGTGTCTTTAATACAACACCTAATCAAATCTAAATTAACCCTTTGGAGATAATGTTGAAAGAACAACATGCTAACTATTTACAAGTTAAGGTAGAACGAGATGGAACGCAAGGTGTTTTGACTTAAAGAGATACCTAGTAGCAGGGGTCTATTCTGAGAGCATTGATGTCAGTTAAAAGAAATCTATTTGACACATAGAAATTAACTTCCTTTTGACTGGAGAATCTCTTTACAAAAGGACGCAAAATTTGGGACTCCTTAGGTGTGTGAATGCCATTGAGGCCACAAAATCAATTCAAGAAGTACTTGTAGGACCATGTGTACCTCATATGAGTAGACTTTTTTTGTCTAAGGAAGTCTCGGTGGATGGATATTTTTTAATGAATATGGAAAATGATTGTTGTCAATTCGTAAAAAAATATCATCGAAGGCAGGTATATGGAGATTTTATTTGAGTACCTCCTCATGAGTTTCATGCTATGAGTTCACCATGGTGATATGTAGCTTGGGATATGGATGTTATTGGCCCTATTGAGCCTCCAACATACAATGGGCACTGCTTCATCTTAGTTGTCATTGACTACTTTACTAAATGGGTGGAAGCTTCTTCTTACAAGGAGGTGGAGAAGAAAGTAGTAACTGACTTTGTTCAAAGTAATTTGATATGTCATTTTAGAATACCTGAGTTGATAATCGCTGATAACGAAGCCAATCTAAAAATTCATTTGATGATAGACATATGTGAACAATTTAAGATCAACCATCATAATTCAACCGCGTACTTCCCACAGATGAATGGAGTTGTGGAAGCATCCAACAAAAACTAAAAATGATTCTTCAAAAAATTATTGATAACAACTGATCTTGGCAGGAGAAGTTTCCTTGTTATCTATTGTGTTATCAAACGACTGTGAAAATTTTGACAAGGGAAACCCCTTATCCCTTGGTCTATGGCACAAAAGTGGTGCCCATTGAGGTTGAGATTCCATAACTTCAGATAATTTAAGAAGCAGAGTTGAGTAATGTAGAATAGGTTAGATCTCATGGTGAGCAACTAGCATTAATCGATGAGAAAAGAATAAATGATATATATCATGGACAACTCTATCAAAAAAGAATGGTTTGATCCTTCAATAAAAGGGTTTAAAAGAAAATTTTTGAGATAGGTGAATTGGTTCTTAAATGGATATTTCTGTATCAAGAAAAATACAAAAGGAAGTTTGCACAAAACTGGTAGCGGTCATATGTGGTTTGCAAGGTTCTGAAAATATGTGTGTTAATCTTCGAAGAAATAGATGAAGAAGAATTGCCGACATCGTTCAAATCAGATGTTGTCAAAAGATATTTTTTCTAGGTTTTGTTTTTACTCTTTAGTTGTAATCACACTTTACTTGTTTTTTTCTTTATTACTTGTACTAGCTCAAACTATTTCCTTCCTCCTTATATGGACTATGGTTGACTTGAATTCCCAATAATGGGATACATAGGTTACCTATGTCAGCTTTTGTCACCCCTCTTAATTATATTTATTATATCCTCTTTATAGAAACCGGGGCAGAATTTTAGAGAAGGAATCTCAAAAATTCAAAAGAAAAAGTTCATATGTCATCCAAAACAAAGATTATGTCAGGAATATAATTGAGAAAGTTAGTGATTGAAACTCCAAGGTCCATACAGAGTGTTCAAAGTTGTTTTCGACCATTCTGTCACCTAAAAACCCTTAACTAGGGCAAAAACGTTGAGGGGGACCTCAAAACTTCTACAAAGAAATATAAAGTCAATTTTCAACATATGCCAACCGCCATCAATTATGAAAGGACCAACTCCCAGATATAACAAGAGTTTAGTCATGATCTTCAAGGTTCGCCAGTGAAATGTCAAATCCTCTGATAAGGGTTGTTCATTGAAATAGTACATGACATGATAAATTGGCAGAGACCCTTCCCTATATTGAAAAACATAAATTTTCAAAAATTATTTTGCAAATAAAAGTATTTGTAAGTTAATTTTGTCTTACCTCTATAAAACTCGGGAAGTCAGGGGCAGGTACTCACAAAGGACAAATACCCGAAGATAGTTAAACATGGAAATATAGGAGAAGACAAATGAATGAAGCCAACACATACTAGCTTAAAAAAATCTAACACTTTTTCTGTGGATGTAGGTTTTTCACAAAGATAGGACATGAAATTCAAAAGGCTATGTCCAAAGGAGAGAAGATGAAAATATTCCCGAAAATAAACTATTTTTGGATGCAGGAAATTACTAGGACTCCAATAGATGGAGAATATAATGACAGTACCTCAAAATCCCTATCAAATCACGATAAGGAAAGAGGATCAAAGACGGTATGATAATCATACATATAAAGCATTACGTTGACGGAGGAACTTCTTGATTCCTAAAGTTAGAAGAAGACATCCCTAACACCATAGAAAAAATATGATGTTCGCATGAGGTATTTCTTTTCCTTTCAAACTTAAGCTTATTATATTCCTATCCTTGATATTTGCTTATGTGCTCTCCTACCTTAAAATGACGATACTTGCTATTTGCTCGTCCATCTCAAATGGGCGATACTTGTTATTTTCTCATCCACCTCAAGGGGATGATACATGATTATATTAATTGGAGCATATTAAATTATTAGAGCAAGTAGTCATAGGCCCTTATAATAACCTAAAAGAAAAGGGATAGGAGATAAAGAGAAGAAATAAAAGTAAAAAATCAAATACATAACTGAACATGACTTACTAGAACCTGGTAACATGGCTTTAGAGCATCTAAATACAAAAAACGTACAAAATACAACCCACAATAGGGAAAACTACAAAATAGTTATCCAGACTCCAAGTGGAACAATTGTAGAGGTGGAAAGAAGACTTTCCATCATAAACACAGATTGCTCACCATATTTTCTGAAGAGCACCAAGCTAGTTTGCATGATCACATCAACCCTGGTAACTCGTACTAGAACCTGCATCACGAAAGATGTAGAAGAGTAGCATGAATACCAAAAATACGGGTACCTAGTAGGCATCATAAGTCGACCGGGAAAAGTAATCATAGTCAAGGTAAAGGACACTCAAAAGAAAATAAGAAAATGGCACATAACGTAAGAAAAAAAGGCAACTATTACGACAATTAGAGAGTGTAGTAAAGGGTCAACTATTAGTAGCTGTAGTATTAGCTGACAGGTATAAAGGAAAGCCGCTAACAAAGTACAATACATATACTCGGGTCATAAGCAGATCATCACCAAATGTGACACATTCCTAGAGCTTTATCGTAACCAACGCAAGGAAGGACCAACAAGTTAATACCTAACCACCAACAAGCTAAGCTAGAAGCAAATAAAGCAGCTGCACGAATAGTACATGTTAGAGATAGAAGCGATGCAAATAACATCTACCAGTAAAAAAAACCTAGACGGTATCATATTATGTGGGTAGGTACTC
>JBDJHY010198036.1:0-11681 GCA_039654485.1 Withania somnifera | reverse complement strand
ATCATACATTACCATAAGGGTCATTACATATTGTCTGAGTTGTCATTTGTACCATGGCTATTATATAGTTCCCTCCACCCTATAAGTCTATACCACGACTCGTAGTATGCTCTATCATGACCCATAAGGTGGATTCATGGGAAATGGGATGAAAATAAATCCTCTAGAACTCAAATTACCATTAAAAAAAATGCATTTACGGTATTCACATTACAAGTCTTAGTCCTAATTCGTAGGAACTTAACAGATATGAAAATCAAAAGTAGCACTCGAGAGTGAACTTCATGACCCGTGGAGTGGCACCATATGTGTCGTGGTCCATACTCTTTTCCACCTAGTAATAAAATTTTAGTTTATTTAGTCTTAGAATAGGTTTGGAAGCATAAGACAAGTACGGGAAACTAAAACTAGGACTGATAAACCCTTTTTCTAAAAGGTCTACTAGATGGTTTAATAAATCTCTTAGTTATTGAAGAGCCATTCTATATGGAAGAATAAAAATAGCCTGAATACCCAAAATGAGGTTTATTTCGAATTTGATCTCTTTGTCCTAAGGAACTCCAGGTAGATCCTTATGGAAGACATCTAAAAACTCTTTGACTAAAGGAACTGACTGAAGACTAGTGGTCTCACACTCAGAGTCCTTAACCCAGATTAGGTGGTAGATACACCCCATAGGGTCATCTTTCTACCTTTAAAGTAAGAAATAAAGCAACCTTTTGGAACAACTACACTACTCTCCAACTCAACAATTATCTCAGCAGAAAAGTTGAAACAGACAACTCTAGACCTATAATTAACCATGACATAGCATAAATGAAGCCAATCTATACCAAGAATGAAATCAAAATCAACCAGGTATAACTCTATGATATGAGTTGGGATAATTTTATCAATAACTAACACAATGCAACTCTGGTAGTGGTCAACTAGCGCAGAGATGGAGAAAGGCTTAGAAAGACTCTTTGGAATGACTATGAATTGACTAGTTAAAAAAAGAAAACAAATGAAGGGTAGATCTAGGTATAAACATCAGTGGCATAAACCTGCGATATATCCATAATTACTTCTTCTTACTAACTCTTGATCCTATTTAGGGAAAAATGCATACAACAGGTTCTGGTGATAACCACCACTGATGCTTGAAAATATGCCTTGAGCTGGGCAATCTATTGGTGCTACTATAGAAAATACATTTTGAACTATACTATCACCACCTCCTTGATTTTTCGAGGAGAAATATCTAAAACTTTGTCCTTGATTTCCATATACTGAAAGAAACCCTTGGATAGATAATCCTAAAGATTGTGATCAACCTGTTCATATAAAAACAACTATCTTTCCCAACTAAAAATGAACTAAGTGGGTAATTTTGAAACTTTGAATGAAAGGGAATGTACGCCCTCCTATAGTACTACCCTTAGAAACTGTCTTTAACTTCTATTTTATATAAGTATGAAATTCTATGAAGGGGCACTAATTGAAGAAGGGTTTGGATACATGAAACTTCGATGTTCTTGTTGCTTCTGCTATTTATGCTCTCCACTAGAATTGGTTGTCTAAACTCTGACTAGCCAGTCTTAGGATTTTTACTTTTGTAGCTTTCACTCAGTTTGGACTTATCGTCCTAAATCTTCTTAAGGTGGCTGTCAACTTGTCGTTATACATGTTATTGTTATACATAATGGCTCTCTTATCCATAGCATATAAGGGGAAAGACCAAAAATTAACAGGCATATTTAGTTATGTGTATCAACAACCATCTTCGATGCATATCTTTTCAACAATGTAAATCTCATCAAGACTACGCCATCGATATAAAGCCCTACTCCAAGTTTCGAAATTTGTGAGTCCTCGCCTCTCTTCTATCTAGGAAAGAATTGTCTTGAAAAGGCCCCCTCAAACTTAGCCTAAGAAGGAGGATTTGTACCTGCCACCCTATTTCATCTCCACTAATCTTCCTATTACCAAAATACATCCTTTAGTTGATAATATGTATGATTTGGTTTATTGATATTTATCACTCTCATACCATGACTTATTTCCTGAGATATGGTTTGTACCTTTGCTACTATATAGTTCCCTCCACCCTATGAGTCTGTACCTGGACTCGTGGTATGCTGTATTATGACCCATAAGGTGGATTCATGGGAAATGGGCTAAAAATCAATCCTCTAGAAGTCAAATCACGATTACACAATGAATTTATGGTATTCACATTATATGTAGTAGTCCTAAATCATAGGAACTTAACAGATATGAAAATCTAAAGCAGCATCCTAGAGTGGACAGTACGACTTATGGATTGGCACAATATGAGTCATGGTCCATACTCTTAGTCACCTTGGAATAAAATTTTATCTTATTTAGTCTTAGAATGGGTTTGGAACTTAAATACAGGAAATTACAGCTAGGACTGATGAACCCTTTATCTAAAAGGTCTACTAACTGGTCTAATAAATATCTAAGTTATTCAAGAGCCATCCTATATGGAAGAATAAAAATAGTCTGAATACCCGAAATAAGGTTTATTTCGAATTTGATCTCACTATCCTAGGGGACTCCAGGTAGATCCTTAGGGAAGACATCAAAAAAACTATTTGATTATAAGAACTTACTGTAGACTAGTGGCCACACACTCAGAGTTCTTAACCTAGACTAGGTGGTAGATACACCCCATAGGATCATCTTTCTACATTTAAAGTAAGAAATAAATCAACCTTTTGGAACAACTACACTACTCTCCCGCTCGAGGATAATCTCATTAGAAAAGTAGAAATAGACAATTCTAAACCTATAATTAACCATGACATATCATAAATAAAGCCAGTCTATACCAAAAATGATATCAAAATCAACCAGCTCCAACTTAGTGATAACAGTGGGGACAATTTTATCAAGAACTATCACTATGTTACTATTGTACAATATTTTATCTATAATAGTATGGTCAACTAGTGCAAAGATGACTATTGACTAGCTAAATAACAAAACAAACAACGGGTAGATCTAGGTCTAGCAAAGCATAAACATCAATAGCACAAACCTGCAACATATCCATAGTTACTTCTTCTAACTAACTCTTAATCCTGTTTGGAGAAAAATGCATACAACAAGTTCTGGCGATAACTACCACCGATGCTAGAAAATGTGCCCTTCTGAGCTAGGAAGTCTGCTGGTGCTACTGAAGAAGATTCATTCTAAACTCTATTATCACCACCTCCCTTATGTGGCATGGATAAAGATCTAAATCTATGACCAAGATTTCCATATATTTAAAGAAACCCCTCGAAGGATAATCCTAAGATTGTGACCAACCTGTCCATATCAAAAATAACTATCCTTCCCAACTTAAAAATAAACTCGGTGTGTTATTTCAAAACTTGGAAAGAGAAGGGAAAGTATGCCCTCCTATAGTACTACCCTGAGAAACTGCCTTAACTTATCTGGCTTGCTGATTTTATAGAAGTTTGTAATTCTATGAAGGGGCACTGATTGAAGAAGAAGTTGGATACCTGAAACTCCGATGTTGTTTTTGCTTCTGTTGTTTACGCTCTCCAATAGATTTAGTTGGGTAAACTCTGACTAGCCAGTCTTGGGATTTTTAGTTTTTTAGCTTTCTCTAAGTTTTGTCTTATCGTCCTCAACACTCTTAAGGTGGGCTATTTAATTTGTCGATATCCATGTAATTGATAAGCATAATAGCTCTCCATTCCTTTGGTATATAAGGGGATAAACCAAAAATAAACATGCGTAGTTGGTTATGTGTATCAACAACCATCTTCGATGCATACCTCAATAACTAAGTAAATCTTATCAGGATACGCCATAGATGTAGAGCCCTAATTTAGTTTAGAAACTTGTGAGTCCTCACCTCTCTCTTCTCTTTAGGAAAGAATCAACCTAAAAAGGCCCCCTCAAACAAAGCCCAAGAAGGAGGATTTGTACAGCCACCCTATTTTTTCTCCATTATTCTTCCCAGTACCTAGATAAATCCTTTAGTTGATAAAATGGAAGATCTAGTTTATTGATATTCAGCACTCTCATACCATGAATTATTGTCCGAGTTGTAGCTTATACCTTGGCTACTATGTAGTTCCCTCCACCTTTAATTCTATACAACGACACGTGATTTCCTGTATCTTGAGCCATAAGATAGATTCATCAGAAATGGGATAAAAATCAATTCGGTAGAACTCAAATAATGATTACACAAAATTAATTTACGGTATTCACATTACAGGTCAAAGTCCTAATTCATAGGAACTTAACAAACATGAAAATAAGCAGCACTAGAGAGTGGACTTCACGACTCGTGGATTGGCGCCTTATGAGTCGTGGTCCATACTATTTCCCACCTAAGAATAAAATTTTAGTTTATTTAATCTTAGAATTGGTTTGGAATATTAAGTCAAGTACGGGAAATTACAACTAGGATTCATAATCCCTCTATCTAAAAGGTTTACTAGCTGGTCTAATAAATCTTCAAGTTATTCAAGAGCTATTATATATGGAAGAAAAAAAAAATAGCCTGAATACCCAGAATGAGGTTTATTTTGAATATGATGTCCCCGTCCTAAGGGATTCTAGGTGGATCCTTAGGGAAGACATCTAAAAACTCTTTGACTATAGGAACTGACTGAAGACTAATGGTCTCACACTCAGAGTACTTAACCCAGGCTAGGTGGTAGAGACACCCCATAGGGTCACTTTCTACCTTTAAAGTAAAAAATAAAGAAACTTTTTGGAACAACTACACCACTATCCCGCTCAAGGATTATCTCATCAAAAAAGTTGAAATAGACAACTCTAGACCTATAATTAACCATGACATAGCATAAATAAAGCTAATCTATAACAAAAATGACATAAAAATCAACAAGGTCCAACTCAATGATATGAGTTGGGACAATTTTATCAAGAACTAACACAATGCAACTCAGGTAGAATCTTTTACCTATAATAGAGTGGTCAACTAGCGCAGAGATGGAGAAAGGCTTAAAAAGACTCTTTGGAATGACTATGAATTGACTAGTTAAAAAAGAAAAAAAAAATGAATGGTAGATTTGCAATATATCCATAATTACTTCTGCTAACTAACTCTTGATTCTGTTTGGAGAAAAATACATACAACAAGTTCTGGCGATAACCACTACTGATGCTAGAAATGTGCCTTGCTGAGCTAGGCAGTCTACTGGTGCTACTATAGCAGATACATTCTGAACTCTATTATCACCAGCTCCATGTTGTGTCCTGGAAACCCCTTGAAAAATAATCCTAAAGATTGTGATCAACCTGTCCTTATCTAAAACAATTAACTTTCACAACCAAAAATTTAACTAAGTGGGTTATTTCAAAACATGGAATGAGAAGGGAAAGTACGCCCTCCTATAGTATTACCCTGAGAAACTGTCTTAACTTCTTTAGCCTGCTTATTTTATAGAAGTATGAAATTCTATGAAGGGGCACTAAATGAAGAAGGAGTTGGATACCTGAAACTCCGATGTTAGTGTTGCTTCTATTATTTATGCTCTCCACCAGATTTGGTTGGCTAAACACTGAATAGCTAGTCTTAGTATTTTTATTTTTGTACCTTTCTCTTGGTTTGGACTTATCATCCTCAATATTCTTAAGGTGGGATATTGATTTGTCGATATCCATGTTATTGTTAAGAATAATGGCTCTCCATTCTACAAGCACATAAGGGGAGAGACTGGAAATAAACATATGTATTTGGCTATGTGTATCAACGACCATCTCTGATGCATACCACAACAACTAAGTAAATCTCATCAGGACTACGCCATAGATATAGAGTCCTACTCCAAGCTTAGAAACTTGTGAGTCCTGGCCTCTCTCTTCTCTCTTGGAAAAGAATCGGCCTTAAAAAGCCACCTCAAACTTAGCACAAGAAGGAGGATTGTACCTGCCACCCTGTTTCTTCTCCACTAATCTTCTAGTACTTAGATACATCCTTTTGGCTGATAATATGGAAGATCTAGTTTATTGATATTCATCACTCTCATACCATGACTTATTGTCTGAGTTGTCATTTGTACCATGGATACTATATATTTCCCTCCACCCTATAAGTCTATACCACGACTCGTAGTATGCTTTATCATGACCCATAAGGTGGATTCATGGGAAATGGGCCGAAAATAAATCCTCTAGAACTCAAATCACGATTAAACAAAATGCATTTACGGTATTCACATTACAGTTCGTAGTCCTAATTCATAGGAATTTAATAGACATGAAAATCAAAAGCAGCTCCCGAGAATGAACTTCATGACTTGTGGAGTGGCACCATTTAGAGTTTGTAGTCCTAATTCATAGGAATTTAATAGATATGAAAATCAAAAGTAGCTCCCGAGAGTGGACTTCATGACTCGTGGAGTGGCACCATACGAGTCGTGCTCCATACTCTTTGCCACCTATGAATAAAATTTTATCCTATATGGTCTTAAAATAGGTTTGGAAGCTTATGTCAAGTACAGAAAACTACACTAGGGCTAATGAAACCTTTATCTAAAAGGTCTACTAGCTTGTATAATAAATATCAAAGTTATTGAAAGCCATTCTATATGGAAGACTAGAAATAACCTGAATACCCGGAATGAGGTTTATTTTGAATTTGATCTCCCTATCCTATGGAATCAAGGTAGATCCTTAGGGAAGACATCTAAACACTCTTTGACTATAGGAACTAACTGAAGACTAGTGGTCTCACACTCAGTGTCCTTAACCCAGAATAGGTTGTAGATACACCCCATAGGGTCATCTTTCTACTTTTAAAGTAAGGAATAAAGCAACCTTTTGGAACAACTACACTACTCTACCACTCAATGATGATCGGGACCAATAATTAACCACGAAATAGCATCAACGAAACCAATCTATGCAAAAAATAACATCAAAATCAACCAGCTCCAATTCAACGATATGAATTGGGACAATTAAATCAAGAACTAACACAATGCAACTCTTGTACAATCTTTTATCTATTATAGAGTGGTCAACTAACACAGAGATGGAGAAATGCTTAGAAAGACTCATTTGAATGACTATGAATTGACTAATTAAAAATAAAAAACAAACAAAGGGTAGATCTAGGTCAAATAAATCATAAACATCAATAGCATAAACTGGAAATATATCCATAATTACTTCTTCTGACTAACTCTTGAACCTGTTTGGAGAAAAATGCATACAACAAGTTCGAGCGATAACCACCACCAATGATAGAAAATGTGCCCTGCTAAGCTGGGTAGTCTACTAGTGCTACTATAGCAGATACATTCTAAACTCCATTATCACCACCTACAGGATGTGGCACAAAGAAATATCTAAATTTTTTCCTAGATTTCCATATACTCAAAGAAACCCTCGAAGGATAATCCTAATGATTGTGATAAACCTGTCCATATCAAAAACAACTATCTTTTCGAACTTAAAAAATAAACTAAGTGGGTTATTTAAAAACTTAGAATGAGAAGGGAAATTACTCCCTTCTATAGTATTACCCTGAGAAACTATCTTAACTTCTTTGGCCTGCTTATTTTATAGAAGTATGAAATTCTATAAAGTGACACTAATTGAAGAAGGGGTTAGATACCTGAAACTCTGATGTTGCTATTGCTTCTGTTATTTATGCTCTCCACTAGATTTGGTTGGCTAAACTCTGACAAGCTTTTGGACTTATCATCCTTAATCTTCTTAAGGCGGTCTCTCAATTTTTCGATATCCATGTCATTGTTAAGCATAACAGCTCTCCCTTCCTTCAGTATATAAGGGGAGAGACTGTATATAAACATACATATTTGGTTATGTGTATCAACAACCATCTCTAATGCCTACCTAAATAACTAAGTAAATCTCATCAGGACTACACCATTGATATAGAGCCCCACTCCATGTTTAGAAACTTGTGAGTCCTCACCTCTCTCTTCTCTCTAGGAAAGAATTGGCCTAAAAAGGCCCCCTTAAACTTAGCCCAGGAAAGAGGATTTGTACCTGCCACCCTATTTCTTCTCCACTAATCTTCCCAGTACCTAGACAAATCCTTTTGTTGATAATATGTAAGATCTGGTTTATTGATATACATCACTCTCATAACATGACTTATTTTTTGAGTTGTGGTTTGTACCATGGATACTAGATAATTCCCTCCACCTTATATGTTTGTACTACGATTCGTAGTATGCTGTATCATGACCCGTAAGGTGGATTCATGGGAAATGTATTGAAAATGGATCCTCTAGAACTCAAATCACGATTACACAAAATGAATTTACGGTATTCACATTATAGTTCATAGTCCTAATTCATAGGAATTTAATTGACATGAAAATCTTAAGCAACACCTAAGAGTGGACTTCACGACTCGTGGACTGGAACCATACGAGTCGTGGTCCATACACTTTGCCACCTAGGAATAAAATATTTGGTCTTAGAGTAGGTTTGGAAAATTAACTCAAGTACGAGGAATTACAACTAGGAGTGATGAACTCTTTATCTAAAAGGTCTACTAGTTGGTCTAATAAATCTCTAAGTTATTTAAGAGCCATTTCATATGGAAGAATAAAAATAGCCTAAATACCCAGGATGAGGTTTATTCCGAATTTTATCTCCCTATCCTAAGGGACTCCAGGTAGATCCTTAGGGAAGACACCCAAAATCTCTTTGACTATAGGAACTGATAGAAGACTACTGGTCTCACACTCAGAGTCCTTAACCTAGATTAGGTGGTAGATACACCCCATAAGGTCGTCTTTCTACCTTTAAAATAAGGAATAAAGATACCTTTTGGAACAACTACACTACTCTCCCACTCGAGGATTATCTCATCAAAAAAGTGGAAACAGACAACTCTAGATCTATAATTAACCATGACATAGTATAAATGAAGCTAATCTATTCTAAAAATGACATCAAAATCAACTATGTACAACTCAAAGATATGATTTTTGGTAATTTTATCAAGAACTAACACTATGCAACTCTGGTAGAATCATTTATCTAGAATAGGGTGGTCAACTAGCACAGATATAGAGAAAGGTTTAGAAAGACTCTTTCGAATGACTATGAATTAACTAGTTAAAAAAATAAAACAAATGAAGGGTAGATCTAGGTCTACTAATGCATAAACATTAGTAGCATAAACCTGTACCATATCCATAATTCCTTCTTCTGACTAAACTCTTGATCATGTTTGGAAAAAAATGCATACAAAAAGTTCTGGCGATAACTACCACCAATGCTAAAAGATGTGCCCTATTGTGCTGGGCAGTCTACTGGTGCTACTATTACTGATACATTCTGAACTCTATTATCACCACCTCCCTGATGTAGCATGGAGAAATATCTAAATTTGTGGCCTAGATTTACATATACATAACGAAGCCCCTCAAAGGATAATCCTAAAGATTGTGACCAACCTTTAATATCAAAAACAACTATCTTTCCCAACTAAGAAATTAACTAAGTGGATTATTTCAAAACTCAAAACGAGAAGGAAAAGTATGCCCTCCTATAGTACTTCCCTAAGAAACTGTCTTAACTTCTCTGGCCTGCCTATTTTATGAAAGTCTGAAATACTATGAAGCAGCACAAATTGAAGAAGAGGTTGGATACCTGAAACTCCAATGTTGTTGTTTCTTCTATTGTTTATGAACTCCACTAGATTTTTTTATCTAAACTCTAACTAGCCAGTCTTGGGATTTTAACTTTAGTATCTTTCTCTATGTTTGGACTTAGCATCCTTAATTTTCATACGGTGGGTTATCAATTTGTTGATATCCATGTCATTGTTAAGCATAATGGCTCTTCATTCCTTTTGCATATATGGGGAGAGATCGAACTAAACATGCATATTTTGTTATTTGTATCAACAACAAATCTTTGATGAATATCTCAACAACTAAGTAAATCTCATCAAGGCTACGCCATAGATATAAAGCCCTACTCCAAGTTTAGAAAATTGTGAGTCCTCGTCTCTCTCTTCTCTCTAGGAAAGATAAGGCTGAAAAGGGATAGTCAAAAATAACCTAAGAAGGAGGATTTGTACATGCCACCCAATTTCTTCTCAACTAATCTTCCCTGTATCTAGATACATCCTTTAGTTGATAATATGGAAGATCTAGTTTATTGATATTCATCACTCTCATACCATGACTTATTGTCTGAGTTGTGGTTTGTACCTTGGCTACTATACAGTTCCATCCACCCTTTAAGTCTAACCACGACTCATGATTTCCTGTATCTTGAGCTATAAGGTGGATTCATGGGAAATGGGCTGAAAATCAATCTTATAGAACTCAATTCATGATTAAACAAAATGAATTTATGGTATTCACATTGCAAGTCATAGTTTAATTCATAGGAACTTAACATACATGAAAATAAGCAGCACCCAAGAGTGGACTTCACGTCTCGTGGAGTGGTACCATACGAGTCGTGGTCTATACTCTTTGCCACCTAAGAATAAAATTTTACTTTATTTGGTCTTAGAATAGGTTATGAAGCTTAAGTCAAGTACTGAAAATTACAACTTGGATTGATGAACTGTTTATCTAAAAGGTCTACTAGCTGGTCTAATAGTTCTCTGTGTTATTCAAGAGACATTCTACATGGAAGAATAAAAATAGCCTAGATACTCGGAATGAGGTTAATTTCGAATTCGATCTCCCTATCCTAAGGGACTCCAGGTAGATCCTTAGGAAAGACATCTAAAAACTCTTTGACTATAGGAACTGACTGAAGACTAGTGGTCTCACAATCAGTCCTCAACCCATACTAGGTGGTGGATACACCCCCATAGGGTCATTTTACAACCTTTAAAGTAAGAAATAATAGAACCTTTTAGAAAAAACTACACTACTCTCCCATTCAAGGATTATCTCATCAGAAAAGTGGAAACAGACAACTATTGACCCATAATTAACCATTACATAGAAAAAATATAACAAATCTATATCAAAAATGACATCAAAATCAACTATGAGTTTTGACAATTTTATCAAGAACTAACACTAAGAAACTCTAGTAAAATCTTTTATCTATAATATAGTGGTCAAATAGTGCAGAGAATGAGAATGGCTTAGAAAGACTATTTTGAATGACTTTGAATTAACTAGTTAAAAAAAGAAAACAAACAAAGGGTAGATCTAGGTCTAAAAAAGAATAAACATCAGTAGCGTAAACCTGTAGCATATCCATAATTCCTTCTTCTAACTAACTCTTGATCATGTCTGGAGAAAAATGCATAAAACAAGTTCTAGCGATAACTTCCACCAACACTAATAGATGTTCCCTGTTGTGCTGGGCAGTCTACAGGTGCTACTATAGCAGATACATTCTGAACTGTATTATCACCACCTCCCTGATGTGGCCTGGAGAAATATCTAAATATGTGGCCTAGATTTCCATATACTCAAAGAAACCCCTCTAAGGATAATCCTAAAGATTTTGACCAACATGTCCATCTTAAACAATTATCTTTCCCAAAAAAAAAAAAAATTAATTAAAGGGGTTATTTCAAAACTTTGAACTAGAAGGAAAGTACGCCCTCCTATAGTACTACCTTGAGAAACTGTCTTAACTTCTCTGGCCTGCTGATTTTAGAGAAGTCTGAAATTCTATGATGGGGCACTAATTGAAGAAGGGGTTGGATACTTGAA
>JBDJHY010198005.1:0-21293 GCA_039654485.1 Withania somnifera | reverse complement strand
ACCCAATTGCCCTTAATAAGCCCAATTAAAAAGCTTCCAGCCGCCTTCCGTCAAGCCTGTTCACGATAGTGATCACGACGTGATCACTATCATGATTAGTCTATTTTTTTTGGATTTAATTATGCTTTTCTTGGCTTTTCTTCCAGTCTCTTCGCTATTCTTCCAGATTCCCAAATAATCCTGCAAAAGGTGCTAATCACATTAGTTAGTGGTGTTTTCACATAATAACTAACAAAACTATCACATACTACACAATTATCCTCAAAACAAAGCTAATTCATATGAGTTAAGTGGCTCTATGGTGTGTAAAACTGCCTAAGATCAAATAGAAAATGGGTAGAATATCTGACTAGGTTATGGAATTTGGCATCATATACTTCCACTAAAAATTTACCCAGACTGATGGTTTGAAACTCATTCTTTTTATTTTCCCTTAGATGGTGATGGACATACTTGTCCAAAAAATAGGTAGAAAAAGTTAACCAAGTCATGGATGGTGACTTCACAAGCCTACATTCCACCTGAGATTGCCATTATATGTTTACATCACCCCAAAAATGAAAGGCCAAAAACTCCAGTTCGATCCTCTTTATGATATCAAGCTTATGCAATATCTCATGATTGTCAACTAAAAATCGTAGGCATCCTCTAACTTAAGCCCCTTAAACACTCGAGACTTTAACTTTAGGATCTTCACAAACATCTCATGCTAGTCGCTAATCATAATAAACCCTGTAGTCAATCTAGGTAAACATACCTATGTTTAAGGTTACATCCATGCGAGGAGCCATAACAATTGTATGTTGGACTCCTTGAATATGAGGTACTGGTGTTGGAGGTGCTGGGGGAGCTTGGCCCTAGTTCGATAATTCACTGAGATAGGTGATTTCCTGGTGGATTATAGCTATATTTGGATGGGGTGGTGTTTCCTTCTCATATATCTGCTCATTCTCTACCCCAACATCTTCTCTAGCTACCTCATTGACCGGTGGAGGGGTCACTATTCCCTGGCTGGCCTAGTAGCTTGACCTCTACCCCTAGCATGCTTTCTCCCACGGCCTCTATGATAACTTCCCTTTTTTACTCCTCTTTAAGCTACAACCCCAACGACTGGCTCTAGCATATTCTGTTTTACTGGTGCCGATGTTTCTGTTGCTGCTGCTGTTTCTCTAATTTTGACCATCTATGAAATAGAGTAAAAAAGTTCAAACTCCATTTTATATCACTTAGATACCAATTGGATTCAAGTAATAGCATAAAATAAAGAAGGAAGGGAGTTTTTCTTAAGTCATGTGGCCTCTCAAAGAAAAGGTAAGGCATCCCCGTACTGTTTTGCAAGATTCAACTAAACCTGTCCTTATGTGATGAGATCACCAAACCTAAAGCTCTGATATCAAGTTTGTATGATCCAAAAAGGGCCATGATTGGCAACCAAACTTGACCTTTTATTTGGCCGAATCGATGAACCTAAACCACAACATATTTTAGCAGTTCAACTTATGCAACATGGCTATAATGTGAAATCTTGAATTTAATATAAAGTGACAAATAGAATCCACTAAAATTTATTACATCTCATTCCCCAAAACCTAAAATTATCATATCAAGGAAATCTAATCCCAAAATACCAAGTCTGATAATCTATCAAAATACTAAAATAAACAAAATAGTCTATGTCTGAAAGGTAACAACATCATGCCATGACTAAGAGAACCCACTGCAAGATGGAAGGTATAGGAAGGTATACCTTACCTTGGAAAATAATGTATTAGAGACAATCTCGAGCTGAGGGTGAGTCTAAGCCGAGAGAAAACTTGTTGCAATCCACAAAAAGAAAACAATATAAGTAGGGGCTAGTATAAGGAAACAAGTACTGAGTAGGATCATCACCTGGCTCAAAATAGAAACTAATATGCATAAAGTAATAATAGGAAATTAACTATAGAACATAGCAGGTGTAAAGAAACAAGTAGTAGATACAAGTGAAGGAACAATAAACTAAGTGCATATTAAGTCAACAATATCAAGAACACCTTCACACCAAGCTCTTTTTGGAAAATTAGTTGTTTGAGATTCAGTACATTAAGTAATTTATCCATTTCTTTTAACATCACCGCACTGGAACATGAAAACTGATCTAATAATATTATGTCGGATCATTGCATTTCATCCAATAATATTGTGCCGATTCTTTGGCACCTAATCTAAATATATTCTGCTAGATGCTGCCATTTGATACGATAATATAGTTAATTCATCATTACTTTGTTAACAATATTTCATCAAGCCTTTTTTATTAAAGGTATCATCTTGATAGTGCAAGTCAAAAATTATGGATTTTGCGGTATTAGGATTACAGACCAATCACAACAACATATCAATCATCCAAACCACAATAACTAAGAAGATAAGAAACTTTACAACATTACTCAATTACTATTAAGAGTCTCTTTATTACCTATAACAAACCATAACCTATCTCAACCAGAGAATCCAAGTGAAGCAAACTAATCCACTGATGCTTTACCTTTCTTCAGTGCCTCAGAACGTTCTCCATCTACCAAATAACCATTATTTATAAGTAAAGGAGTCTAAATTTATAATCAAGTTTCACCTTAATTTCAATTAATAGATTAAATGCCATATTTCTTAAATTTCAAGCTTAGGGCTAAGGCTTAATTTTTCTCCCTAGATCAACAATTTAGCCATAAACCATAGAAGCTGCACAAAAACCAGCCTAAATCTAATTAATTCCTTCACCACTATTTCTAGTCCATAGCCATTGCCCTATTCTATTGACTTCCCACAATGACTACCATAATTACTCTAAATTCAAATTTGGTAAAAATTCTATCGACAAAACTATAAATTTCCTTAACTCAACTACCGAATGACTGTAACTTAGGGGTTTTAGATGCACTTTCCTTAATCATTTTTATCATTATTATGTAATGATGAAACCCACTAGTAATTGTCCCCTAATATTTAATCAATTACAGCAACTATAAGTTTCCAATTTATTTATTTACTTCAAATAATATTTTATTTCTAAATGCCAATTATAACTAACCAAATCATTGTACATTTAAACAAAAGGTTGGGATTTGTTAAACTCTTACCTTCTCGTCTTCTGTTTTTAATCTGGGAGTTAAAGCCGCACAGTTTCTCTCATCAACAAGAATATTATTTCCTTAACCAATTAAACCCTTCCTACTTAAACTTATTATTGTATAATAATAACATAAATAATAACTAAATAATTTACAAATTTGACCCACTAACCATCAAATAAATTTATTCTCCAAATAGAACCACCACTAAAATAACCATGGTTAATGAATAACTTAAAAATACCCACTTAGGTCTACGAAAAGAGTCTTTTAAGGAATAATTATTTTAGTTATCAAAATGAGTTAACGGGTTGTTATATTTACTAAAGCTACTTTTTTATTTCTCAACTTCGTAAGTTATTGATCTAGAATAGCAATAGGTAATTTTTCATAAGTGAGATATTATGTAACTTGTACATCTTCAATAGGAGTGATACGAGAGGGATAACCTATACACTTTCAAAGCATTGGGACATGAAACACTAAATGTACTATTGAAAGCTCCAGGGGTAGCTCTAATTCATATGCAACTTGGCCAACTGTTCGAATAATATTATATGACCTTATGTAGTGCGGGATCAACTTTCATCTTTTACTAAATCTCATTACTCCTTTCATTTATGACACCTTTAGGAATATCCAATCATCTATAGGAAACTCTAGTACCCTTCTTTTAACATCCGATATGATTTGTGTCTAGCCGCTTTTGTATAACCTTAACTTTTTCTATAGCTTGATAAGTAGGATCTGAAACAATATTAGTAGGATCTGAAACAATGTCACTAATACTGAGTTCATAAATATAGTTCAGTTCTTGTCCCATGCTGTTACTTCTCAAGTTAATTAGTAGGGAGCATCCCCTATACTTCCGCAGGTAGTTCTTTAGCAGCTCAAGTTATTGATTTCTTATTCGCATGAACCCTAAAGAATCCACAGGATCAAAAAGTTGAGGGACATTATAAGAGTTTCTTGGATGAGGTAGGAAAGTTTTTAAAGTGATGCATATATATTATGTAAATAGAGTTGAGATAGAATATTATCAGCTTACTGATGTACCTTATCTATGGTGTACTCAATAGAAGGACTTTTATGGCTAAAATACAGTTCGAGTCACGTAGAATGTGCTTGTTGATATATTTCTAGATATTTTATTTCATAAGGAACTAAGGGCGGCAAAACAAAAAAGTTCATGAAGTTGAGGCAAGGCTCCATATCTGTTAGGGAGTATACGATA
This sequence comes from Withania somnifera, assembly GCA_039654485.1. Lineage (NCBI taxonomy): Eukaryota > Viridiplantae > Streptophyta > Magnoliopsida > Solanales > Solanaceae > Withania > Withania somnifera. Next base: position 16,949 of record JBDJHY010198005.1, on the reverse strand, counting down.
AGTTCACAGTTATCAAAGTGCACTCATGAGATTTTGAAGAACCAAGGGATTGATTGAGAGGTTCATCAATGAAGTTTCTGACTTGGTAAAAAAGAAATGTAAAATGTATATGTTGAATAGGGATATAAGTATATACAAACTCATGACCTGTGCTCAATAGATAGAGGAAGAGAAGTTGAAGAAAAGGGATAGATTCAAAGAGAGATATAGAATAGTCTAGTTTAATTATAACTAGAAACGGTTCGGTGGGGAAAATTGACCTTCTTTTCAATAAAATTCTTTAATTTCAACACCATCATCAGCTAGTGCTCCGTCTAAAATATCCAAACCTCTTCATCATCTGGAAGGGAAAGTATCAGGTTCTGATTTTAAGGGAAACGTCTCTGGTAACTGTATATCCTATCCTTATTATAGCCATGATGGGAAAATTATTTATTAAAATACCTTTACTGCCAAGATGGGTGTTTTGGTTGTCGATATCCGGGCCACAGGTTAAAGGATTATCCCTATGTATGGCTAGGAAATATTGGTACAATATATCAACTAGTCACATCAACAACTCATTCAGGAAGCCACTCTCAGAAGGGCGCTACTTCTAGTACTGGCAGTGGTTATCAATAAAGAACTAGTCATATCCTCTTAGTTCTCAGTAGGACTAGGAAGACTCATATGATGTGATTACCAGTATATTACAAGTCTATTCTTATGATATTTATGCTTTAGTAGATCTATGAGATACTATATCTTTTTTCACCTTCTTATATTTCCATAAAATTTAGAGTCTACCCTAAAACATTTCTAAGACCTTTTCATTCTCTACTTTAGTAGGTGACTCAGCTGTAGCAGAAAAATGTCTATAGAAATTTCTAGTCTCTATCCTTTAGAAAGTCACTTCAGTTGACTTAATAGAACTAGATCTTATCGATTTTGATGTCACTCGTGGTATGGACTTATTACATTCCGCTATGCCTTAATAGATTGTAGGACCACAATTGTAAAATTTTAGTTTTTAGGTAAGCCAACATTAGAATAGGAAGGTAGTCACTTAGTGCGTAAGGATTATTTCACCCTTTACCTTAAATACAAAAACTTATTTCTAAGGGTTATATATACCTTCTTGTTTAGGTTAAAGATTCTAAATTCGAGACCCTAACTTTTTAGTTAATTTTTTTTGTTTATGGGATTCTAGAAATCTTTATTGAGGATATACCCAGAGTCCTACCAAGTAGGAAGATAACTTTGGAATAGACTTTCTTCAAGATACGTATCTCATCACTATTTCTTTATATAGAATCTCCTTAATAGAGATTATGGAATTGAAAGAACTATTGAAATACCTCTTAGATAGAGATTTCATTAGGCCTAGAATATGCATAAATTATTACTAGATGAACAAGGTCACTCTCAGGAATAAATATTCCATATCTAGGATTAATGACATGTACGATCAACTTATGGGCATTACTTTTTTTTCCAAAGATTGACCTTTCATTCAACTATCATTGTCTCAAATGCTAGATAACTTTGTTATGTTTTGGTCTAACAAATGCTCCTAAAACTTTTTTTGATATTATGAAGAGGGTGTTCAAGAAGAAATTGGACATATTTGTGATTGTTTTTTTTTATAAATGACAGTCTTGTTTACCCCAAGAATGAGTAGAAACATGCGGGTCAGTTGAAGATTATTTTTGTAGACCCTTTAGGACTGTCAGGTTCCTCTAAATTTTTTAAGTATAAATTTTGGTTAAAGTCAATTTCTTTCCTTGGCTAATGATTTATAGGATGGTATTTAGGTTGATTCTCATAAAATAGATGTAGTAAAGAATTGACCTAGACCCACCTCTTTTTTTTATATATAAATTTTTTATATTTACTCCATTATTATAGGAGAATTATTAAGGGATTCTCATCCATAACTATGATTTTGACCAAATTGACTCAGAAGAAAGTCTAGTTTTAATATTCCAATAGTTGTGAGAAGATCTTTTAGGATTTGAAATTTAGGTTGACCTTTTTTCTGGTATTGACCTTGTTCAGGGTACAAAATATTTTGTGGTGTATTGTGATGCTTATTAAGTTGGACTCTACTGTGTGCGGATGTAGAATAGTAATGAGTTTCTTTTGATGCTAGTAACAATACTGCTTATGAATCTAGTAGCAATACTCTTTGCTTTGAAGATTTGACACTGTTATCTCTACTGTGTTTATATGGATGTGTTTACTGACTATAAGAAGAGTTTACAGTATGTGTTCTTTAAAAAAGAAGTTAAATAATCATTAGAAGAGATAGATTAAGCTCATTAAATATTATTATATGAGTGTGCTTTACTATCCTAGTAAGGTAAATATGGTAGATAACGCTCTCAACAAATTATCAATGGGCAGTATGGCTCATCTCGAAGCTGGGAAGAAATACTTTTTTAGAGATGTGCTCAGACTTACACGGTTGGGTGTTCATCATATTAATTTAGATGATGGAGGCTTTATTATTCAAAATTGTCCAATATCATCATTGGTAATTAAGGTTAATAAAAAGTAAGATACTGATTTGCACATGCTTAGGGTTATTGGCAGAAGTAAAAGGTCTAGGCTTAATCACCCTACCAAGATAAATTATATGTTGCCAATGTAAATGGGTTATGAGTGAGTATTGTAGAAGAGGCCCATAACACTATATATATTCCATTCATCTAGGTTCCATCAAGATGTACGAGGACTTTAAAGATATCTATTGGTTGAATTTTATGTAGAGGGACATAGCATATTGTATAGGTAAGTATCCAACTATAAACAAGTTAAGTTTGAGATCCATAGACCATTGGTACAACATAGGATTTTAATATTCCTACATGGAAGTAGGATGTGATTAGCATGGATTTTATTATAGGGTTACCAAGTACTTGTCAATAGCATGATTCTAGTTAGGTAATTGTGGACCAGATACCAAAACAACTAATTTTTTGGCAGTTAACTCTAATACAACCAAAGATAATGCCAGAATCTATCTATAGAAGTTTTTCAGATTTCATGGTGATCTTTTGTCCATCACTTTAGATGAAGCACTCAGTTTTGAAAGTCTTTCCAGAAAGGTCTAGGAACTAAAGCGAACCTTAGAATAATATTTCCTTCATAGTTAGAGCATACTATTTAGTTATTGGATGATATGTTGAGATCTTGTGTTCTTGATTTCAAGGGTGAGGTTGATGACCATTTCCTCTTATTGAGTTTGCCAATGATAATTTTATCATTCTTGTATCCAGATGGCTCCATAAGAGGCTCTTGAGAGGAGGTATAGACCCTTTATTGGTTGGTTTGAGTTTTGTGAAGCTGATTTAATAGGGCCCGAATCATTGCATAAGGGTACACAAAAAGTTTGGCTCATCCATAGGAGATTGAAAACATCTTAGAGTGTCCAAAAATCATATACATATGTGAGGATAAAAGACATTAATTTTATTGTTAATGATTGGGATGTCTTTGTAAGTTTCTCCCATGAAACGAGTTATGAGATTTGAAAAGACGGGGAAGATCAATCCCCAATATATAGGTCCCTATCAAATCTTGAGGAGTATAGGAAAAATGACCTATCAGTTTGTACACCCTAACTCTTGCACTATGGTTGTAACTGTATTATCCTTATACTTAGATCCAAATTAATGATTTCTTACTTTAACCTGGGTGGTAAATACTTTATCATATGTATTAAGAGTTCTCGGGGGTGAATTAAGGTCTTAAGGAACCCCAAACGCAAACTGAACTCCAAGCTTCTTTACCGTTTTAGTTTCCATAAAAGTTCAATCATAACTCAACTTCAAATGATTTTAACTCCTAAAATATAAGGAGTTGTGTGGACCATAACCTGTAGAATTAAAAATATTTGAGTCCTCTTTCTAATACAATAAATCATTTGTCAATACAAGGTTAGTGTAAAAGAATATAGACTTTTTACCAAGGACTATCAGAACTATCTAGATCAATACCTATTGTGATGCTTCGTCGCCCAAGAGACACCCCATAAAGGGGGGCCGCCAAAATTAATCAAAATTCCCCTAGTTATTCCCTAAAATGAAAGCCATCCCCCACGATGACGGTTTTTCAACTTGGCTACCGGGAGACCTTTTTTTTTTTTAATTTTTGAATAGGAATTAAAGGGTACTTTTGTCCTTTACTTACCCAAGGCCCCTCCCATGTTTTAACACATAAAATACGTTATTTTTCAATAGAAAGAATGTATCAAGGGTTTCTCAAATTCTCTATTCTTTCTCCATTAAACTTATGAACAAAAAGAAGGATTTCCAAATCACAAGCCCTAAAGAGCTCCAAATTCAAGAACTCCAACAATTATTTATTTCACCCCAGGTATGTACTTCCCCAAATAGAGATATACCTTGCTATTTTAGATTATGTTTTGGGTTGATTAAAATAATTTTATCTATGTTTGAAGTTGAGGAGGAAGATAATAAGGTCAATTTGGAATTTATTAAGGGAAATCTTTTTTGTAGAACCATTTTAAACCCATTTGAGAATAAGCTTATATTGAACTATAGTTTTATTTTAGGAGTTTACAGTAGTATTATTGTTTCATTACTAAGGTTTCACCAAGTGTTCTTAATTGATTTTATTGACTTTTATGAACTAAACCTTTTGTTAATAGATGTTAGAAATATTAATGGCCTTTATAATAATGGTATGAACTATGGATAAATGGCTTACAAATCTTGGTATGATGATAGCCTTAAAAAAAGGGAAGGTTTTCTAATGATATGAGATGATTTGAAAATATTAAAATATGGCTTTAAAGAGAATTATATGGTTAACTGAGAAGGTGGGAGTATAAATAGCTCATCACCCGAAACTTGTGCTTTGCCGACATAGATAGTTCCATCCTTAATTGGATGACTTGATGATATGTACCTTTTGGTATAAGTTGCTAGCATTAATTTTAATCTTGGTCTATGTGGAAAATGTGTACTAGGGCTCCCCAATCGAGCACAGATCAGAATCCACGTTGCTCATGTTGGATAATGAATGTCGAGTATACCATCTAGTCAAAACTAAAGAAGAAAAGTCCATGCTTTCAATTGTGGTATCAATATTGATATATTATTTTTCTTTATGCTTGAATCTTATTCTCTTATGATTATTTTCATAGAATATATCTTGTCTTTTACTTGCTCTACTTACCAATACATTCTATATATTGACCGTTCTCAAGTGCTATATTATCTCATAATGTAGGATCAGAGATATATCCTCGTGGAATAGTATAACAGTAGATTTGTTCAATACCACTCCAACTTTTTTGAGCCCCCCATCTTTCATAATAGCATACTTATCTCAAATATTTTGTATTCTTATGTTTTATGGTATTATCATAGACTTGTCATAGTGTAGATTGATTTCCTATTGTTTAAAGGATTCACAGATAACTGTTGATATTTCAGAAATTACTCGTTGTTTTATTAGTTTACAAGACCATTTATCACCATCAATGTTATAAATATTTTTTTTGCAAATTTATACATAAATGCTCATGATGAATGTTGAGAGGCCCACCCGAGCCTTAATTGGTCCAAGTACCTATTATATCTAGGTCTAGTCATGGGTCATGACAAATTTGGTATAGAGCATAGAGTTCAAGAGTCATATGGTGTATATGAAGCCATGTCTGGTAGAATCCTTCTTATGGGTGTAGGTGAGCCATACTTATAATTGGGAGGCTACAAGGAATTTAGGAATATTTGTTTCTTTGATGACCTAAGTCGTTCTATGAAGTCTAATTTGAAGAAATCCCGCCTAGCTCTTTATGTTTTTGTATTTCAAATTATGCCTCCCAAAAAAACTACCAGTCTTATGGCTCCAACCCAAAACGTATGTCTATCGAACAAACTCTACCAAAGTCCTCCCTACCCATATGATGTAGACACAATAGGGCTCGTACTTCTAGCAAAACTATTGCTGCTGAGGTTCCCCTATCCCAGCTACCCACCGATGGGGTCCTATAACCACTAACACCCAGACTCAGCCTTCTTAAGGTGATGTTACTAATGATGAGTTTAGAAATATTATACATGTGCTCTCTCAAATTGTGTCCTCTCATCCTAATTAGTTATGAAATCTTGGTCCTACTCATGATTACGAAAATACTACCAGGGTTTATCATTTTATGTAATTGAACCCTATGATATTCACTGGGTCAAAGGCTGAGGAAGAACCACAAGGTTTTATTGATGAGATGGACAAAATTCTCAGAGTCATACATACTAGTGATATCGAGGGGGTAGAGTTGACTACTTATCAACTAAAAGGTATGGCTTAGCAGTGGTATGATCAGTGGGATGAAATCAAGGGTAAGGATGCTGCACTTGTTATTTGGGAAGATTTCTCTAAGGTTTTCCTTAATCACTTATTTATACAGGAGTTGAGAGAAGCTAAGGCCTAAGAGTTTGTGAATCTAAAGCAAGGATTGATGAGTGTAAAAGAGTATAAAGTTCACCCAATTGTCTTGTTATGCCCTCGAGTTGGTATCTAATATGAGAGAGAGAGAATGACGAAGTTTATTTTTGGTATTTTTGATGATGTGGTATTGGAGTGTAAGGGAGAAATATTGAATAATGACATGGATATATCAACGTTAATGGTGTATGTCCAACTATTAGAAAAAGAAAAAAAGAAGAAGACATAGGTTGAGGGTCGATAGAATAAAAAGGCTAGATCTGTAGATCAGGAGGTAAGCCACCAATATAGTGGTAAGAGTGGCAGGCAATAGTACAAGAAGAAATCTTAGGAATAGGATCATTCATACTCTAGTGTACCTATGCCTAAGCCATCGAGTAACCAAATATATCATAATAGCCAAGGTCTGAGAGAATAGGGTACTCAGTCTCAGATATAGTGGAACAGTCACATCCACCCTACCCTCCTTTCAGTACTTGTGGAAAAGTTCACTACGATAGATGCCTTATAGTAAATGATGTGTGGTATTATTATTTCCAAGTAGGCCATTATCACAAGGATTGTCCTAACGAAAAGGGGACTTTTGGGGAAATGAGGTTCTAACTTTTACTTTATTCATCCTGCAACAAAGAGTGTTACTTTAAGATCAAACGGGGGTCACAACTTCTGTATGCCTTATCTACTTGCCAGGATTCTGTGGTCTAGCCTGATATTGTCACTGGTATGTTATAGGTTTTCTCTGGTGATGCTTATGTGTTATTTGATCTAGGTTCTACCTTATATTATGTCCCTTATGTAGTTTTAAGCTTTAATTTTGGTCTTAAAGATATTCCAAATACTTTCTCAGTTTCTGCTCCTATCGGTAAGTCCATCGCTGCTAAGAGAGTCTATAAGAACTATTTTTTACCATCATTTTTTGGGATAATTGAATAGATCCGGTAAAGTTAGATATGGTGGAGTTGATTTTATTTTGATATGGATTGGCTTCATTATAGTTATGCCACTTTAGACTATAGAGCCAGAGAATTTACCTTCTATTTTCCTAATGAACCTGTCATAGAATGAGAGGGTAGACCTATTGTGCCGAAAGGCAAGTTCATATCCTACGTAAAAACTTATAAAATAATTTCCAATGGGTGTTTGTACCACCTAGTTTGAGTTAATTATTCTAGCGCAAAAGGTCCTCTACTCTAGTCGGTGCCTGTGGTCGATAAATTTCTTGAAGATCTCCCCATAATTCCTCCTGATAGGGAAATAGACTTTAGGATTGATGTTCTTCCTAACACTCAACCAATTTTCATTCTTCCATGTAGGATCGCCCCTGTAGAGTTGTGAGAGTTAAATGAGCAGTTGAAATACCTCCTTGATAAGGATTTCATTCGCTCTAGTGTCTTTCCCTGGGGTGCCCCTATACTTTTTATGTGTAAGAAAGAAGGATCCCTATATATGTGTATAAATTATTAGCAATTGAATAAGGTTAAAGTAAAAAATAAGTATCCTTTTCCCAAAATAGATGATTGTTTCACCGTAACTATAGCCTAGCCGTAATCGCTCAAGATAAAACCCACCTCATGAGTCATATAATCCATGTCATAACTCATATTGTGGAGTATTGATAGAGGAATAGTAGGTTAACAACCTAGGTTTTACCCCACGACTCCACTCCATGAGTTTGGAAGTGGGTATCATTACTCGTGAGGTGAGTCAAGATACCATCCGACAACCTTCTAGTGTATTTTACCTAGGGGTAGCTATGTCAATTCCCAGTTCCTAAGTAACTATACTGTGTCCTTTAGGCTCTATCAAGGTAGTGTATATAAGTTCAAAATTTAGAAAATTATTCAGTTTATGCCTAAATATTCCATAGTTCATACATAATTCTCTCAAAATTACTTAGTGGTTTCTCTTCAAAATCACGACTCAAAGTTCTCTATCAATAACTATCTGGATGTAAAGCCCTGTATTCTACATGTGCTTATTATACTAATATGGAACTTGACATAGCCTTATGGTATTGGTAAAGGACTATATTTCTTATGAAAATATTGGTGGGACACAATCAAGTAGAGGTTAATGAATGTATTTAAACTTGATATTGTAAGGTGTATTTGAGTCTAAAGATTAAATGAAAAATCATAAATGAGTGTTAAGTTAAACTAAAGGGATCACTTTTCTTGTTTGGCTTATTTAAAATAGTAGGTGCATCATGTACTACGTTAAATGAACCAAAATGGTGTATTAACTACTTAAATTATTGTATATGACTAAGGATTATATAAATGAACTCATTTAAGTTCCAAATAAGTAAATAAATGGTGAATAGAATAGGCATCCCAACACCTTAAATCTTTTCATGTCTCAAATCCTATTAAGGCGGACAGGAGCCCATTGTAAAAAAGGCTCAGGAAAACCAACCTTTAACTTTTTGCTTAGTATACATTTGTATAAATAACTAAAGGTTCTTCCACATGGATTTTAAGCTTGAATGAACCTAAAACACATTGAAAAGCCAAAAAAAAAAAACAAATATATAAGACTTGTCTATTGAGGCCACAATGTCTAAATGATGAGACACCACCACACCTTACTTTACATAGTCTACAAAGCCTTTATAAGATATGTAAGCTTACTTAAAGTCCGAATAAGCCTCTGCCTTACTCGTAGATGCTATACAATACAAAAACATAGACTATTGACTCAGAAATCCTCGAATCAACCTGGAGCTCACCAATAGTCGTTGAGTGTCCTGTGCTCCTACTGGGGAGGTCTACTAGTTCCTGTACCTGCAACATGAAATACAGGTCCCTTGTGAGGGTATTCAATATGAAAAAAATGTACTGATTGTGGAAGGCATAAAGTAATTATATTTAAAATTAAGAGCTCAAATGAAATCAGGTACCAATAAACAGATAAAAGACCATATTTGCTTATACTTATACAATAATGTCCATTACATTCTTTCCTTTCCTTTACCCGTCTTACATTATAATCTTTGTAAGGCATATGATATAGATGAACAACTAATCAATGGTAAATATACAAGTTCGGATCGGCCCATGCTAAGCTTATGCTCCTGAGCTGCCACCCATAGTAACCAAATTTGGGATCGACCCATGATGGACTTATTCCACTGATCTACCATCCATATATATAGATCAATACTGGGCCATGCTGGGCCTTTTCCCCTGAGCTTCCACTTGTACATAACCATTTGAATTCTTTGTTTATTTACCTTTGAGATTGGTATTTTGGTTGTCATAATGTCATTGAGATTTGGAACGATAGAATATTAGTAAGTGATACATAGGTATATTCTTAGGGAAACAACAATGGCATAAAGAGCAATTTATACACCAGTGAAAAGCTTAGGAGCTAAAATAACACATAGACCTTAGTTAACTAAAAGGATAACTCATGAAGCTTGCTATTAAACGTAGACATGCATAATTAATAATAAGAACGTAATAGAAGCATTTTAACATATTAAGGAGTAGGAACCTAGTTGTTAGTCGCATTAGAGTTCGTATGCTTCCAAAATGGGTCATTTGTATGGAAAAGCATTTATTGAGATTACTTGGTAGTACAAGTGTTAGATTCATGCCAAAGAGGATGGAATCAAGTAGCCTTACATACCTTTTTGTACAACTTTTCTATTACCCCAAAGAAACCTCTTTCCTTTCCAATTACTTATCTATAATAAATTAGTTGGTAAAACTTGTATTAGTAGCTAATCAACATGTTTGGGCTCTCTAATTCCACCAAAGCAATGGATGGGCAATAGGCCAATAAATTAACAAGCCATTGATGTTCTTTCAATCCCTTTTGTTCTTATTACCTCTACACACCATACAGGTTTGTATATAGTTCCTTAAAACTTTTTTGTCTTTAGAATACACAAAAAATATCTTACAAAGTGTAACACCATCAAGCTTACACAACGTCCCGTCAAGTGGTGTATCCTCACACCTTTCTCTTATATTTTAACACCACTACTCACATCCCTTTTCCTAAAATCAGTCAAGACGTTCTAACAAATACAAACAAAATAGTCTATAAAATAGATTCAGAACTCTCTCAAAATTGAACTACCACCCCTTGAGTTCTTAACAAAAACACATCCCTAATTCATCACCCAAACTTATACATAAAAAGGAGCATATGTGGACAATAACTTACCTTAATTTATGGGATTTATTATCCAAACTTGAAATACTTTAAGAGACTGTACCATCCTTCAAATTTAACCCCAAAAAGGAGAATAAAGTCCTTAATAACTAAGAGATGGGGGGCAGTCAATGTAGGAAAAACAGTCCAATGATTTAAGCATAAAGCACAAGATTTGTTTTCCTTGGAAGAATCCAACTTAAATTATAAATATTTTTGCTTACCTTCGCTTGAAACTATTAGGGTGAACCTAAGAAACCTATAGGTTTTTTAGGTCTACTGCAAAAAGTTGAGAGAGAGAAACATGAAATTTTGATTTTTCTCTAAGTTAATGAACAGAATAAAATGATATTTACCCCTTTAAAAAGGGTGATTTTTAGCCTACTTTCTTTCTCATTTTTGAGAAATAAATGGTCAAGTAGGTGATTCACCTACTAGGACTTTAAACTTGGGATTTAATGTTCTAAAACTTATTGGACTTGGATGCCCATTCTTCTTCTTTCCCTTTTTTAATTTGGAGTAGATTTGTACTCTGAACTAGGTCCATTATTTGGTTAAAATATTGCAAGTAGGTGATTCACCTACTTACCTTTATTACTTATTAGACTTAACTAATATGTACTTAGACAAACTTGGGTGTTGGGCCGTTTATCCTTTTCATTTTTCTTTTACTTGATTACGGACTTAAATGATCCCATTAATATACCCCTAAATATGGTCCGTTACTTGTGTAGGCTACATACCTACATAGCCCATTAAGTTAAGAAAGTAGGTGACTCACCTTCTAGTTTGATTAAGTCAAGAAATAACCTCAATATATTATTTATATTTTTGACCATAATCCCCTTAATGTAAGTTAAAACTTATATACACTTGATCACTTTAAACTTTATATTAAAGTATCACCTTATGGTCCCAAGTTTAAATGCTTTCTAAATTGACATTATGATAGCATCGTATTGTGATATATGGGATTCCCTTCAAACCTATTTTACTTCCACAGAAATCGAGTCCCTTACCTATACCACAATGCTACTTCAAGTCCCAAATAGGTAGGACTAGTACACACCCAAATACTGGGTGTTAAAAATTTATCCTAGAATCCTGTTAAGTTAAAGGCACATTTTATGCATAATGAATTTCAAGTAGGTGCATAACCTACTTAGATCATTTTTACTAAATTATAGCTAAAAATTGGAGCTAAAGAGTGGTTCAAGAAGGGACTTATAAGGGTAAAATATATGCTTCATTATATTTATCCAAAATCCAAAATTGATCTCCTTAACTCTCAAGTTCTCTCTACACCAAAACTAACAACTTTAATATTTCTCCTAGTGTTTTTGAAGAAACCCTCATCTATTTAAGACAAAATATGTTAAAACACTTATGGTTTTAGCTTAATTCTCTCATGGAAGACTAGAAAAACATGTTAATATGCTTAAGTATAAGTATAGGGCAGTATGTTTCCAAAAGCTAACCATTAAGTTTTCTTGGTCATTAAGAGACTTTTATCTTTTTCTTTGGTTTAAGAATTGAGGGAAGTTCAACTTCTAAAGGAGTTCAAGTTGTAAGGACAAATAACAGAAATCGAGGTAAGGTGACTACTCCATTTTTTTTCTCCTTATGTATGTGTTTGAATGAAGAATTGTTGATATGTTGTTATTAAGAGCTTTAGGGATGGTCATTTCAACATGCAATTTCTATAGTGAAGGAAATTTGGGGCTATTTTAGGGATTTTTTTTATGTGTATATTGGAGACAGTATGGCTGATATTGGATAATGATGTGAGTAGTTTGTATTAAAAATAAAATATAGAAGGAAGGTGTGGTAATATACCACCGAACTAGAGGTTGTATGAGATTGTTTTCCATCCCATTTTGTGTACTATTTGTACATGTTATGAAGCCAATGTAGTGGGGAGGGGGGATTAGGAAACCTAACTAGGATTTTTTTGTAGATGAGTGTAATTAGAGGAGAAGGTATTTAAGGAATATCTTTGGTTTCATATAATACAAGCTTACTACCTGGCTACTATTTTGGCGAAGCTGAGTAGCCTAAATGTGCTGATTAGATAATAATAGTAGTTTTACCACTACTTTATTGTTGATTAGTAATCTAAAAGGAAGAAGGAATTTGGGATAATATTGAATTCATACAACAAAGTATGCGAGTCTATTCAACCCCCTATTCTTTTGTATGAAATCTAATACATTTGTTACAAAGTGAGACTTTTAAGTTCTCCTCCTAATAAAAGATAGTGGAAGCATACAATATACAAATTTAGCTAATGCATTATTCCTGCTCCTTATTTTTAAAATACTTAAATATGTTTTTATTATTAGATCTATGTGTTTAATCTTCCAAGTACTTGTATGAGAGTTCTCCTATTAGTCAAATAAGGTCCATTGTATCATTTAAGCTCCCAAGCGTTATATTGTTATTATGTGTCACTTCCTACATCATTGCTACCGCATCAAGTGCATATTCACATATCTCTTACTGTCCATAATAAAAAAATCAATAATGTTATGATTACCAAAATTACAATCTCAAATAATAAAGAAATGATATAAAGTGGATCTGTATATTAATGGGTGGTATCCTAGGGGAGACTGCCTACTATGGGTTGATCCCAATATATATATTATGAGTGGTATACCAAGAGTGAAAGGAAATCCTATAAAGGGTCGATTTAAATTTGTGTATTTACTAGGATCGTATCTCAAGGGTTAAAATGTCTAGCATGGGTCATCCTACTTTACCACTGATTAGTTGGTCATTTGTATTATATGCCTTACAAAGTTTATAATGCAAAGAAGAGTAAAGTAAGGAAAAGGATGTAAGAGGTGGACTTTTACCATATTAATATATTAGTACCTAATTTTGTTTTATCTCTTATGTTACATATGGTTACTTTACACCTTCATATTAAGTACATTGTTTCATACTAATAGTTGAATTTCATGCTACATGCAAAGGAGATAGTAGATCTCCCAGCAGGAAAACATGGCTTACAGTGGTTATTGATGAGATCCAGGTTGGTTTTTGGATTTTTGATATGACCCTAAACTAAATATTTAGAATTGAATTAGGAGGGAGAAAGAAGAGAAACAAAAATATGTAAAATTCAATAAAAATTCGTGAATTGATTTCCAAATCATCAATTAACAAGGTAAAAAAAATAAAATTCATAAATGGAAAACCAAATTGAAAGACTATGCACAAAGAAGCTACACAAGAAATTAAGGATCCACCTATTCTAATAACTCAATCTTATGCAATTACTTATTCACCCACATCAATGTGCTCCCAAACTAGATGATTATCCAATAATTGAGAACCCTAATAAGCTATTAAGAAGCTCCAAGATTCAATGTTTAAATATTATCAAAACTAACAATTAAATCCCTAAGTGGTCTATTTATAGTTTAGGGATTATTACACACTTAGCCCCAAAGTGGGCCTTTGAAACATAATAAAATAAACCCTTAGGCAGTCCACTTCCTTGGAGATGACTTAGGAATGGATAAGCTATCCATATGGTAGATGAGCCATCCTCAAGGAGGCCTCAAGTCCTCTACTTATCTTTGTGCACCATCTTCAAATGTCGAGATCCCACTTTTTTCTTAGCCTTCTACACCTCGAATAACACTTATTGGGGTCCCTTGTAGAGCTTCCAAATTACCCTTTTTCATGTATATGGCTTGAAGATCTTGAAGTTTCATTGACCATGTCCTTGTGAAAGGACTTGGAGATTGGGTGTTTCCTGATATCATATCATCCTCCCCTTATTAATAAAGATTCATTCAACAATGCAGAGAATTACCTAAAACACAATCAAAGACACGCACTACAATCAGGATAGATACTTTGGGTAATAAGAATACCCCATGGAAACTCCTCATAACAAAAAACTAGGGATGAATACTTTGGATCCCAAACACTTCAAATATAATAAGATCTTTCAATAAATTGGTTGGGGAGGGATCAACAAGCATGGGATAAAATGTAAGATCAAACAACTCCAAAAATGGTTCCACCCAAATTGAAATGACATTATGCCTCCAAGAAATTCTTAGAGTGAGGGAGGGATACATACCTTTAGGTAGTAGCCTTGACTTGGCTTATTGGCATTTTATGCTTAGTTAATAAGTTTTCTCCAATCTCTACTATCATTTTGAACCATGAGATTTGGTCACATCTTCTTCCTTAGGGGCTACCTTGGTAGGTCACTACTCTAGAGTGCTCATAAACCCATGGAAGTTTTTTATTATTTCTCTCTTGAGTTATCCTTTCTTCATTCTTTTCAAGTTGAAACATCTTAGACAAGATCCCAATTTGACTTTCAAAAACTATGCTTGATAGGAGTATCTTTTGATTCAGATTCAACTTTTCACAACCCTAAAAAAGAGAAAAACGGGAATTAGGAAACATTATAGTTCCATGGTTAGTGTAGTTCAAGGGATCCAAGTAGTTGTTGGTCCACTTTTCCACCATCAATGGTTTATTTTGACCCTTTTCTCTCTTTCTTTTTCACAAGGAGTAACTCCTTTTTCTCCTTAAAGTTTTCTACCTTAACTTATTTTTGGAGTTTCCCCATGAATTAATAATATTCTTTCACTTTATAGGGAAAAAATAGTGCAAGAACATACTTTCACCCTTCAAGCACAAAGAGTACTTCTTTGACCTTCTATGATGTAGGACATCCCTATCAAACTGCCAAGTCCTCCCAAGAAAAAATAATATACATAAATCAAAACAATGTCAAAAGAACTTCATTGTTGTGCTTGACCACACTAAATTTAACTACCGCTTGATCGAGTACCTTTATCCATCACTATCACTGAGCAATTAAAGCTTATAGGGTCTTTTATAATTTGATGTGGTAAGCTCCATCCTTTTTACCAAACAACCACTCACAACATTAATGTAACTTCCACTATCAATGATTGAAGAGAATTCATGATATTGAATTTAGCATGAGATAAATTCTCTCTTCGACCAAGTTCTTGTAAAGACATAATACTCATGACTCTTCTCATCATACATGATAGATTCATATTTTCCACCAATTTTCTTCCTCTATTTTAAGTGATCCCCCATTCTTAAAAAACTAAAAAAAATCACATGTTCTTCCATTGTCTCTTTCTAATAACTTGAGTCTTCTATCTTGTGTTTCTCATTTGGTTCATCATCATTACACTCCTATTCACACTCTTCATAATCCTCAATCTGATACCAAACATAAAAAGCCACAATTTCCCTTTTTATTAGGATAGTCACTAGCAATATCCCCCCTTCCTTGATAATAAAGCATTGGTTAGTAGAAGGTTGATGGTGTTTGATATTAGGATAAGTATCTTTGGCCTTGATTTCATCTTTAACCTTGGGATAAATCCTTTTTTGAGTGAATTTGTCACCACTCTTAGATTTCCGCTGTGTAGAGGATGACTTCCATTTATTTTCACAATTACCTCATGAAAAAGTTGAAGTACTCATGGTCTTAGAGATCTCTTCCTCCTTTAAGTCAGCTTCTACCCTTGTGGCATCATAAAAGGATTCATTCTAGATTTTAAGCTTCAAAGGCATCAAGATTTCATGCCCAAATTAGGCACAAAATGAATCACCATGAATTGCAATAATTCTTCAAGATTAGCCTTCATCCTTGACTTGATCATGGTACTCTTGAACACTTCTAGTACCTTGTCGTAGCATATACAACTTCTTGAAAATTTCTTGATAGTAATTCAGTGGTAAATAATGGGCCTCTACTAGAATTATTAAATCTTTTTAATTAGGTAAGTGATACACATTATGACTCTCCCTTTCTCTCCTTTTGGATTTCCACTAAGTAGATGCATAGCCCTTAAATTATGTGAGTTTCTTTCAAATCCTTACAAACATTATTGGTAAAAGAATACTTTCACTGAAATTTCAACTCTATGAACTCCTCTGGGTCACTAATTTCCTTAAAAATTTAAAGCATCAACATGATAGCACTCAATCCTCAATCGTACTCAATCTTATATCCCTTACCATCTCAATCCCTAGCTCCTATATTGTCCTAATTCCTTTCACCTCTATGATCTCCATATGGACCTTCCCTAATTCCATATCCTTAGTTTCAACCAAAGCCTTGAGGTATCCTTTTATCCCTTTACTTTGTGTATCCATTCCTACCTCATTTCTCCCACAGCTAATTAAGTTTGGTTTTATTATTCTAATTATCATACAATGGGTGTTGGTAATTGTAATATTTGTAGGACCTTTGTGGGTGATTTTATGGGGTGACATGATTGATTTATGTAAGGACACTATGGATATACTTC
>JBDJHY010197994.1:0-11684 GCA_039654485.1 Withania somnifera | reverse complement strand
GAAGAATCACATTCACATGTTATGGATGCAATAACATTTTGATATCTTATCAGTTTAGATGTAAATGAGAATCTTGAGATAAATTCTTATGGATGTGGTTATAATATATCTTTATGGCTCACTTGATAGTGAAATTACATAAGAATTTCTAAAGGATTTAAACTGTCTGAAACATATCGTTCAAAGTCTCGAGGTATGACTCTATCAGATTACATTGGTCATGGAATGGTCCAAAACAATATGGGTGTATGTGATATAATAACCTAAGTGAGTACGTGATAACTGAAGGTTATATAAATGATATCATTTGTTCTTGTATTTTATTAAGAAAATGGCATTAGGGTTTGTCATATTGGTTGATTACGTTGATGACATAAACCTCATCAGAACTCTAGAAGAGGTTTAAAAGGCGATTGAATATTTAAAGTAAGAGTTTGAGATGAAGGATCTCGAAAAGATGAAACTTTTTCTGGGTCTGCAAATCGAACACTTAGCATACGGTATCTTCATCAATCAATCTACCTATACTGAGAAATTTTAAAACGGTTTTACATGGACAAAGCACAACCATTATGTACTTCAGTGGTTGTTTGATCACTTATTATGAATAAAGATCCGTTTCCACCTTAGGAAAAAATAAGGAATTCCTTGGTCCTGAAGTACCGTATCTCAGCATAATTGGTGCACTTATGTACCTTGCTAATGCAACGAGCCCTGATATAGCATTTTCTATTAATTTTCTAGCAAGGTATCTTCCTTTATGCTAAGACATCGAAACGGAAATCAAACATATAATGCGATATCTAAAAGGGACTATTGATATGAGTTTGTTTTACTCTAACAAATACTGTGCAGATCTTGTTGGTTATGCAGATGTTGGTTATAGGACCCACATAATTTCGATTTCTGACAGGCTATGTATTCACATTTGGAGGAACTTCTATATCATGGCAATCGACAAAGCAGTCTGTTGTTATCACTTCTTCGAATCATACCGAATTAATTGCAATTCATAAAGCGAGTAGAGAATGTGTATTGTTGAGGTCAGAGACACATTTCATCAAGGAAAGATGCGGCCTGAAGAATGATGTCAAGGTACCCACGATCCTGTATGAAGACAATGATGTGTGCATAACATAATTGAAAGGAGGCTTCATCAAAGAAGACAGAAAAAAACACATATCACCGAAATTGTTCTTCACTCATGATCTATAGTGATACTAATGTGCAGAAAATCGGTTCAAACGATAATCCAGCAGATATATTCACCCAGTCTTTACCAACCTCAACTCTGGAGATGATGGTGTATAAAATTGGGATGCGAAGACTTAATCACTTGAACCATGGTCATCATCAGGAGGATAAGAATACGCGTTGTATTTTTTTTTCCTTAACCAATGTTTTAATCCCACTGGGTTTTTCCTGATAAGGTTTTTAATAAGATAACAAGCAAATGTGTATTATGAGTATCTATATACAATTCTTTTTCATGAATATCTAAGGGGGAGTGTTGTGGATGTCCATGTGGACAATGTAAAAAGAAAAGTAGTGGCATGTCAAATAGATTAAAGAGAGATGAAGTAGAGGCCTAATATGTGTCTACAACTACAATTAGAGACGTTGTATATTGCCACGTGACCTATGTGGTGTCAACACCTCTCAAAGATTAATGACCTTAGTTTGTCAAGTGTAAAAATAAAAAACTTAGTCTATAAATAGCTATACAGAAATAATAATTTTTTCTACTTTCTTCTTTTAAAAATTTTCCTCTTTTAAATTTATATCATATTTTATTTTATAATAATAATCTATTATAGCAAACCAGTAAGTCACCCAAAAAAGAAAAAGATATTATTATTTTCTAAGAAGAAGACTACTAAATGTTCCTATAAAATAATCTCCAATTATTGAATACCAATTGACACCATTTGCTTATTATTTTATTTTATGAACTGATGGAAAAAGTCACTTGCGTAGGGTAAAATACAAGAAACAACTTTTGTGGAGATAATTTATCATTTGACTAAAGTAAAGAGAAGTTTTGTGGACATAATTTATCATTTGACTTGACATTAATAAAGCATTGAAAATGTTAAACTGGCAACGAGGGCCGAAGTTTCTCAAAAGTAAAAAACAAACGTCATTATCTAATTGACACAAATATAATATATAGTTCGAGATTCCGGCCCCTACGAGGAATCAAGATTTGATTTTTATAGTTATTTTAAGATAACACAACCACTAATAAGGCGGTAAAATCAACTCTAATTTGTCTAATTTATTTAAATTTGGGTTGGTTATTAATCCACTTATTTATTAGTTTAGCCTATTTCAATCTAATTCATTTTATTTTATTAAAAATTGAGTTGATATATAGTCTGAATTAACATTATAATAGAATAATGGTATTACCTTTTTTATTTGTTATAATGTTTTCTCAAACCGACAGAGTCTCGTGCTAATAATTTGTTATAAAATAAAATACGATACAAAACTATATAAATTATAAAATTAGAAAGTTTTTAAAAGTGAAAATTTTCTAAAAGGAGAAAGTGTTAAAAGGGAAAGTAGTATTATTTCTTCAAAAGAAAAAGTGTACAAATTTGCTATTTATGTGTAGCTATTTATAGATCAAGTTTTTGGTATTTACAATTGGCAAACTAAAGTCACTAATCTTTGAATAGTGGTTGACACCACATAGGCCACATAGCAATATATAAAGTCTCTAATTATGATTGTAGACACATATTAAGCTACTACTTCATCTCTCATTAATCCATTTGGGATGTCACTACTTTCCTCTTTCCATTGTCCAGTGGACATTCAGAGTCCACACCATTAATAGAAGCTCCTATTTATATTGCTTCCCATTACGACATGATCCCTTAGATTAATTTGGTACTACTATTTATTAGTCTAACTATTTCTTAATCCTAATTACCCTTAAATGTGTACCGAATAAACTGATAATATAATTCAGGCGCTTTCTAGCAGTGATACAGCTAAAAATCGATATACAAGTTCGATTAAATTCAATTTTATATTTATATTATAAAATTTTGTTTAATATATATAAACAATTAAATTCATACTCAGTTATTAATATCCAGTATTGTTATCCTATAATTCAAAATCATAAAGTTCGAATTTCAGACTCCATATGGGCTGCTGGCGGCTAAATTGTCAATTAGATATGATTTTTGACTTCTTTTCCTAAACCTCAGCCTTCGTTTTCAATGCTTCCATAAATTATGTCCACAAAAACTTGTATGGTTATTATAGCTTCTCATTAAATATATAAAATTTAAAACATAAATCTAAAATTAAATTGATTTATATATAAGAATATATATATTTTTTTTTGGGAATATGTCAAGAATAAGAAAATAATATCCCATAAAATAGAAAAAAGAATCAATATAGATGTAGTGGGTTGATTGAGATTTGTCCAACAGATATTATAGGTTCAAGGCTGGGAATGAAAAATACCTCATTGAACGCATCGTTTCTAGAAATAAGTTTTACAATGAACGGAGACTAAATTAGTTAAACTTTAATACAAGTACCGAACATAAAATGCGTCCTACAATGCGAGAGACTAGATTAGTTAAACTTCAATACATGTACCGAACATGAATCGAGTCCCACAATGCGCGAGATTAGATTAGTAAAACTTTAGTACAGGTACCGAACATGAAATGGTTCCTACAATGGTTATTATAGCTTCTCATTGAATATAAAAATTAAAACCCAAATCTAAAATTTAATTGATGTATATATAAGAATATATTATCTCTTTCTTGGAATAGATCAAGAGTAATAAAATAATATCCCATAAAATAAAAAAAGAATCAATATAAATTATAGCGAGATAGTTGAGATATGTCCACTAAGTATTTCACGTTCAAGGTTGAAAATAAATTAAAAAATCTCGTTGAAAGCGGAAGAGAATGCAAGATAGAATATATTAACTTAAATAATTGAATGTCTGCGTATCTATCTGTGTAGTGTCTGAGCCAATTCATGCAGTGCCATATTGAAAATAAATACAGAGTAAGAATAATGGAAAATGTATTGCAGTAGAATTTTGCTGATTTTCCTATCAAAAGAATCGCTCCAAATCTGCTTTGAATCTCTTGAAATAAAGCACTTGGTATATTATTCCTTGTGATTTTACGTTCTCGAGAACATATTTTATTGTAGCATATTCTTCTATATTATTCCTTTGCTCGACTTTCAAACTTTCACTTGGAGTAATTTGAGTTCGTTCCTACTCAATCATGTCTAAAATAGAAACAAAAAAATAATTATAAAAGTTATACATTCAATGTGACAACTTATGTTCAAGGAACATTAGAACTAAACAAATTTCACCAAGATTTAGTCAAAAATTATATCTTAACTTTTCATTATTCATAAAACTTCAAAAAATCACATCTCACTCATTTTAATCCGTTTTAAATGCACAATATACCAACGATAAGTTAATAATGAGAAAACTTTGAAAATATACACCACACACTCTGATTTTTAATAAATATTTCAAAAACACAGATTATCGATTGCAATTTTTCATAAAATTGTCAAAAAAATAATTTCAGCCTAAATTTTAAAAACTCAAATCTCATTCATTTTTAATCCATTTTAAATGAATAATGTATCAACAGAAATCTCTAAACAAGTCGATTATGAAAATATATTTCATACTGAAATTCTAAATTAGTAAATTTTAGAAATTAAAATTACATATGGAAATCTTTTTTCTTTTTTTCTGGTTAAGAAAAATGTTACTACAAAATACACAGTACCTTTTCTATTATTTATTTTTAAGAAAAATTTGGTACTAATTTTGTATGAATTCAAGATACAGTTACAGTAAATCAACATTAAATATCACTTACAAAATACACAGCAAGTAATAGAGATAAATAATTCAATTTTCAACTGAAAACCCCAATTATGTCTTTGTGCAGCTTTTCAAATCATATTAGTCAAATTTTGATTTTAAAAAACAACGGTCCCTAATTCCTTTTTCAATCAAACAACTTGTGCTAACGCCTTCTTTTTTTCTTCTTCTTACAAAGACTTGTCAAGATAAGAAAAAAGGAGGAAACAAGCACACTTGGAGAGCACAATACTAAACCTAAATTGCTAGTATTTGATACAAGGGTTGAACATGATCTTTCAATCATATTATTGATCCAAAAAAATTACAGTTTATATCAGAAAATTGTTAACAACAATAGAAAGAAAAAGAAAATATCAAAAGTAATTGAATCAACCCTATGTCCCGATACCATTGAAAGCAAATACGGAGTAAGAATAATGCATTGGATATCTTAAAATTGCAGCAAAATTCATTGTTCTTGCCACCAAAAAATTGTCCCAATTATCTCTTTTAAACAAACATTATAGAATTTTGATTCACTAACTAAATGTCCTTTGATGGTGTTTCACTATTTTGTTTTTATCATGTGTTTCTTTTAAGAAAAAAGAATTTCTATTGGTAGAGAAGTGGAATTGCAGTTTTTCAGTTAAAATAAAATTATTCCCACTATTCCACTATTTTTCTAAGTGTGTAACTTCATTAATTTGATCCTCTTTTCACTACGCTGCATGGCAAAGATTAACCCTCAATTATAATTCATAGCTATAGTTTCAAATAATTACATACAGCTGTTGTAATATTATTTATAAGAAAATTTTGATTTTTAGACAAGTATAAATTGTGGCTAAATGACATAGAAATCATAGCTACCCGCACTACTCAATTCGTATTTTGTTATGCTATATATAAATGAAGTTTGTATTATATTCGTAGGCATACATATACAAAACAAAACAAATGCAATTTGTATTTGTATGACGAGAGATATTTGTATATGAGGATGAAATATAAATGACAATAGCTATGAATTATAATTAGCTAATTATTGCTAAGAACCTTTAATTTTTCCCTGAAATTTAATCATTTTTGAAATTTTCTCTTTCAAGAAATGTGTCGGGTCGGGTCAGATCAGATTGGTTCACATTGAAGTATTGGTGAGAATTTTTCTGTAAAAAATCACCCTAAATCTAACTATCATCTCACATGGAAGCTGAACCTCACATAATCCTAACCACTTAATTTGGTCTCAACTATCAAATAAGTGCTTCAATATTAAAACTGCATATTTAAACACCTCAACTTAATTTTACTGACAACTGAATACTTCAACTTATCCTCCGTATATCTCGTGGATATCTGATGTTAACATTTTAAATGTTCAGCTGATAATACAGTGAAAATAAATTAAGATATCTACATATACATACTCAAAGTTCAGAGGGTTAATTATTTATTAGTTAAGGCTAAATTTTAAATATTTGTTAACCTATTACACATTAAAAGTAAAGTGTGAGCAAGTTCCTGTCGACGACTATGTAAATTGTTATAAATGATAGATGCTGAAGTGTGGAACCTTTTGGACCGACTGTATTTAAATAGTTTTTAAACTTCCAGTGTTAAAATGTATTTTATTTTTTAACGTCAGGGTTCCATTTTTTATTAGATAAAGTTATCATAAAAAAAGATTTAATATATTTATGTATTATAAAAAATAATTTAAATATATTCATTGTTATATTTTCAAACTAATATACCTCTACCGTCACATTTTTTATTTAAATATACTCCTCCTTCTTATACTTTGGTCCAAATTTACTCTAAATATTTACGAATGAACACATGAAAAGCTCAAATCCAACTGACTTATCCTAATTTTAAATACCGGATTCTTATATAAATTCGCCTGTTTAACTCATTTCTGATCCATTCCGTTCACTGTGAGTTTTTTTTTTCCTTATTTCAGTTTAATGATATAGCAAGGTTAAATTATTTCGAAAGATTAGTACAAATATGATACTGTTGTACCTTTATTTAGATTTTGTATCTATTTTGTAAAAAAAAATATAAATTCTAAAAGTTTTTAAATTTATTTCTAATAAAAAAATTGAATGCAGTTTTCTAGAAGGATACTGATGTGCTTAGACGTATTCAATTCATGGAGGGACCGTCGAACTTATTGTGTTTTGAACAAATTTCCATCAGCATTATTTAAAGGGTGTGACATAATTTAAAGAGATGAGAAAACAAATTTTGCTTGCACATTACTTATTATTAAAGAACTTGAGTTCTAGAAGGAAAATAACGAGAACAAGTTTATGAGAAATTCATTGCATGAGGTTTGTGGATTTTTTTTTAAATAATTAAATGTTAATAGTGAGCTATAAAATAATTTGGAGGTTACTTTTTAGCTTTTTAAGATGTAATTAGATGGAGATGTTTGTGCACGTACGAATTCAATATTGATGTCACATGTGGATTTAAAGGGTACGGTAGCCGATTAAAACATAGCTATCATACGGCAGTATCTGTGCATAGTCAATTTCAGCTAACATATATACATGCCTATCTACATTCATTACGGCATTGGTTGTACATATATGCATAGTGCTATGTTTACAAAATCGGATTGAATCAAAACGTTGCACAGTACTTATCCCTATGTTTACACAAGCGAATTGGATCAAAGTGCAAAAACTATTACTGCAGTTGTGTGATGTTATACTTGACAAAACACCTGTCATTTGGGAGGAGAGTCTTATCCGGATCGAACCGATATAATAACCAATACAAATAGTTCGGTCCAGGCTGATCATTGTGGAACGGACCACTGACCCAAAACCGACCCGATTTTGAAAAAAAAAAATTAAGGTCGTTGGGCCTAGTCTGTTTTTGACCATTTTGGGCCCAATTTGAGCGCTGTCCAAAGGTCAAAAACAACTATTTTGCTGATTTTTTTCTTTAAAAAAAAAGATATTTTAATTTTTTTTTAATTTTCGCAACAATTCTCTCAATCTCTCTCAATATTTCTCCTAAAGAAGTGTTTTAATTGTTCCCAATTAATTTTCTAATTTATTATTTTGCGATTATTTGCCACATCAAGTGATCAAGTGGAAGTTTTTAACTTTCAAAGGTTCAATTGATCAATTACTTCGACAATTTGGTATAATTGTTTCATCTCTTACTTTTAATTTTGTATTTATTAATTTATTTATTATTGTAATTATATTATTTTTGTGCTTTTAAATTCTACTAATTATAATTTTTAATATAGATAGATTTAGGAAAATGGGTAAAAGTGTTAAAAAATTGTGACCCGGAAGTAAACTAATAACAAGAAAAAAATCAGTTTCGCTTTCGCAAGAGATTTCGATAGTACTAGAAATTATAATCGTATGTCTTTCGCTTCACCTAGTATTGCTAGTGCACTTGAACAAGAATTTGAATATGGTAGGGGTATGCATGATATGAATTATGCTGAGTTGCAAAAAAATTACGGAATAGAAGAAGATAATGAATTAGAAGGGGATAATATTAATCTTGACTAGTTTAATTATAAGATGACGATAATGATGATAATGGTGATGATAACGATAACGATGATGATAATAATGATGATAATCAGAATCTCAATGCATCATTCCCTGAATATGTTAATTTTGCTTCTAGACTTTCCAGAAAATCTAGAAAAATTAGTTGTATGAAAAAAAAATAAAAAAATATAACAGGAACTAAAACCGTCAGATGCGCTTTTTGTAATCAAGTATTTTCGCATAAGAGGGGGATAATGCAGAGGGGCGAGTACCTTGACTAGATATTGTAGAACTAAACATAAAGTAGAATGAGCCAAAGAAACTGGTGTTAAGGAAGTTGGATTGAATCAAGATAGATTAAATTCAAAAATCGATAAATTAATTCAAAATTATAATAAAATACAGATCCATTAGAAATAACAAAACTAATAGTTGTACGTTGTTTACTTTTCACTTTTGCTTCTTCTGATGCATTTGTTTTTTATATATACAAAGAATTTATTATCCAATGTTTGTCGGTATTTCTAGAAGTACATGTCGTTCAGATGTTTTAAAATTACACGGACAATATGTATTTCATTTACATACCCTATTTCTTAATCTTGCTTTCTTTCTCCCCTCACTCTTTCCTTGTCGAGGGATCTTCGTGTTCATTTGAACTCAATAATTTTTATGTGTAATATAAATTTATATATGTGGAAAAAAAGAATTGCATTATGCCTTCCATCTAAAAGGGGATTGAAGATAAGAATAACTAGAAAACAGTACCCAAAATACCAAGCAAAAATACTCTCTACTAATTGCAAGTTCTTTGTTTTCTTTAGTACTGAGTTTGAGTTTAGAGTTCAAATTTGCTTGTCGGAAAACTTCACGTCGTAGCCCTCGTTTGTTGCTCGGAAAAAAGTTTTAATTTCTAACTTGCAAGGGAACGAGTATGCTCGCCGGCCTTTTACCGACGAACAAATACAACTTTATCTCGGTAATATTTTTCATCGGTGATATATTTTTCGATGTACGAACCCTAGATTTGGTTTAGTTTATCGCCAGTGTAACCCAAAATAATATAGCAACATGCCGTCTAGTACCGTCGGCATATTTCTGGCGAACTGTTCAATATCCAGTGATAATTTTATTTTATTTCGGGACAATCTGTTGTGATTCAGTGAAGTTTTAAGACAAACTAAAAGAAATGAAGGAGGTGTATCACTTTTGGATTTTGCTAGAGCATTTGGGTTAGTGGTTGTAAATTCGACTTTTCGAAGAAAGAGGATCATTTGGTTACCTTCGTAGCTCGATGGCTAAGACTCAAATAGACTTTTTTCTTCTTAGGAAGGGGGATTAAAAAACTTGTAGTTATTGTCAGGTTATCCTAAAGGAGAACCTTTCAACCCAGCATAAGTTTTGGTGATGGATGTGGAGATAAAGATGATAAGAAAGAAGAGGGTTGTGGATGATCGAACTAGGATAAGATAGGAAAGCTTGATGATAGCCAGTGCCTTACAAATAGGGGAGAAGTTGATGGATATAGGGGCGTGGGAGAGTAGTGGGGATGCAACAAGTATGTGGAATAAAACTGTCAATTGCATTAGGTTCACATCTAAAGAGGTGTTGGGTGTCTCAAGAGGTCGTTCGGGTAGACGTAGAGGGGACTAGTGGTGGAATAAAGAAGTTCAAGTAAAGGTAGAGGCAAAAAATGGAGCTTACATAAAGTTGATGGAGAGTAAGACCGATGAGGAGAAACGCCGGAATAGGAAGGAATATAGGAAGGTAAAAAAAGAGGCAAAAATTAGTGGTTACAACAACTAAGACATCAGCTTTTGAGGGGCTTTATTCTAAATTAGAGGATGCAGGACGGGATAAAAAATTATATAGGCTATACAGGACGATGGAGCGACAGACGCATGACCTTGATCAAGTGAAGTGTATTAAGGGTGAGGATGGTAAAGTTTTGGTGGCGTATGTCCACATTTAGAAGAGATGACAATCATACTTCCATAAGTTGTTGAACTATGTCGGAGACACTAACATTATGCTAGGAGATTTGGAGCACTCTGAGAGATGCCGCAATATAGTTATTACAGGCGTATTAGGTTGGAGGAGGTTAAGAGTGCTATTCATAGGATGCATAAGGGTAGAACGACTGGACTATACGAGATTCCAGTGGATTTTTAGAAGAGCTTTAGCGGTGCAGGTATTGCATGACTGACCAAGTTGTTAATTATTATTTTCAAGACGAAGAAGATGCCTGAAGCATGGAGGTGGAGTGTGATGATCCCTTTGTACAAGAACAAGATGACATCCAAAATTACAACAAATATAGGGGTATCAAGTTGTTAAGTCACATGATGAAGGTATGGGAAAGGGTACTGTAGATAAGGATATGGAATTGTGTCTATTTCCTATAATCAGTTCAGATTCATGCTGTTACACTCGAATATTAAGGTGTTCTATCTAGTTAGAAGATTAGTGGAGTAGTACAGATAAAGGAAGAACGACTTACAAATGATATTCATTGATCTAGAAAAGGCTTACAATAACGTTTCTAGAGAGGTTCTGTGGAAGTGCTTAAAAGCTAGAGGTGTTCTTATATTGTACATTAGGATTAAGGATATGTACGATGGAGCCAAGACTCGTGTAAGAACAGTGGGAGGAGACTCAGATCATTTTCCAATTATCATGGGATTGTATTAGAGATCGATCCTTAGCCTTTTTGTATTTGTCTTGGTAATGGATGCTTTGATGCGGCAAATCCAAGTCAAGGTACCTTGGTGTTTGCTGTTTTCAGATGACGCAGTTTTGGTTGACGAAACTCGCAAAAGAGTTAATTCTACGTTAGAAGTTTAGAGAGAAACTCTTTAGTCTAAAGGGTTTAAATTGAGAAGATCCAAGACGAAGTATTTGGAATGCAAGTTTAATGAGGTGGTGCAAGAGGATATTATAATGAAGTTGGATACCCATACTACCGGTAAAAAATAGTTTTAAGTATCTAAGGTCTAGGATCAAAGGTAAAGGAGAGATTAATGAGGATAATTTTCCACCGTATTGGCGCTGCGTTGATGAAATGTAGGCTCACATTTAGAGTTCTATGCGATAAGAAAGTGCATCTTAAACTGAAAGAAAAGTTTTACAGAGTGGCAGTTAGACTAGTTATGTTGTATGGGGAGGAGTGTTGTCAAGTTAAGAATGATCACATTTAGAATTTGAAGGTGGCTGAGATGAGGATATTACGATGGATGTGTGGTTTTACTAGATGTGATAAGATTCGA
>JBDJHY010197972.1:0-11684 GCA_039654485.1 Withania somnifera | reverse complement strand
CCTGACAGAGCCACATATACATCGTTGATAAATGAACATGTCTCTCAGGATAACTTGAAGGAGGGTTTTCATTTCCATGATGAAATGCTTCAGAGGGGCTTCATTCCCGATGACAAATTTTAATCTCCTTGCCGTCTGAACCAACTGAAGTTTATGACCATTAATTGGTGCCGTTTTAGCTAGTTCTGCTTTTTGCAGTTTCAGAAGGTAAGCCCTCTTCTATTTTGATATTTTGACAATAGGAATTGCTAGCTAATGTGAAATATTCTTGATGGATTTTGAGGAAAACTACGGAGAAATCACTTGCTGGACCAGATACTTATGGGTGCTCAGCTGGACATCTGCTCCCTAAAGAAACTGTCTGTTATTGAGACATTATCCAAACATAGAGCTGTGCTTCAATTTCAAAAAATTTCTTTTGGGTACGGTGGCAAACTTAAGAGGGACTTCTGGTATAGCTGTTTATTAAGATTGCCCTTCAAGGTTGAATATGCAGAAGTTCCTCTTTCATCTGCCAGTTTGGTATTTCACCCTGTGGACTCACAATTTGTCAAAGAGCATACTATGTACTAAGTTCTGACCTTAGTTTCTTGGCTCCTCACTTGTTGCCACTTCCTCATGATGTTATTATCTTATTTGATATCACATATAATATGCACCCTAGGGTGTGGCATAGGGCTCAATAAAGTGGATTGAGAATTTGAGATCTCGGGTTCAAATCAAAGAAGAGACAAAAAACACCGGGTGATTCTTCTCATCTTTCCTTGCCTTGGCGGACTGAGTTATCTGGTTTCCGTTGTTGATGAGAGGTAACAGGTATCCGGTGGATTTAATCAAGGTGCGCGAAAGCTAGTCCGAACACATAGTTATAAAAAAAATTACCTATAATATAAACACTACAAATCAATATATTCACCACAGGTTGCAACTTTTGCAAACAATGCATAATGTTACAAATAGCCAATGGATCTGTATATTGGATTTTGTGTTTTTCTTGAACCTGTGTATGGTATAGTGTCTAAACCTATGTTTCTTGGAATCTTCAAGAATGTTGTCAGGTGTGTGTCGATCCTCCAAAATTATTGCATTTTTAGAAGATCCGACAAGGGTACAACAATACTTTTGGAGAGTCCGAGCAACATAGGTCCAAGCCATGTTAGTACAATATTCTTGAGTTATGTTGTTGGAGGGGGTAATCGCATGGCTTCTCTATGGTTTCTGTGAGGTTTCCCCATCTGGTATGTAATGGTATTAAAATGCTGTATTCAGTGACATGCTTTATTTTTCTTTGATTGTTTACTCGGTGATACACACTTTGTTTCCTTGTGCTTCCGAGTTATGTTGTCTTTCAAGTGACACTCACTTTCTTGTTACTTTTATACGTGAAAATTAAACGAAATGCTTTTGCTTCAGAGATGATGATGGTGAGACAAGTGAATCAGAAAAATTATCCATGCCTGTCTGCTCTGAACCTGACATCCAAGGTATATTGAATTGTTGATGACACATGGGTGTCATTACCTTCTCCTGATTTGCTGGTTGATTCTTTTCATGCTCACTTATTTCATCAACGAGCATGAGAAAGACGCTAGTGGTAGTTCTCAGAAGTGCATCAAAGATCCAGGTGCTTTGTGTTATCAAACCAAATAAGTTTTCAAGTCCTACTCAATTGACCATTAAACTACGATCATTCACTAAATTTATTGGTCGGGGCATTTCGGAGAAGTGATTATGAAATTATCAGACTTCAAGATCTGTTCCATCGTATGACCTGATAGATAGATTGAGGACATAACTTTGCCTGAGCTGGAACCCCTGGTTACAGATGCCAGAACTACTTCTCGCTCGTTGATTAACAGTGGAGAATATGCAATATATGGATATAGTAAAGACACAGTTGCTGTATGGGTATAGTGTAAAACTGAAGTGTTGCAGTATGTGAGAATTTGTTGGGTTCGTTTACTTGAGTTGGACAATGTTGAAGAATTCTTTCAAGAAACTTGTGGGGAAAAATGTAAATCTCATGAGCAATTTGGCACCGGTTGTGAGTGCAAATGAAGCTATCTCAATTGATCGTAAGGTAAGCTTCACATACAAAGCATCTGCAAGTCTACATCCTAAGCGCACAGGGAGAATTTAGAAGAAGATTGCTGTTGTATTGAAAAAAAAAAAACATATGCATGAATGCAAGTGTTCAACTCATACACTCTATATTGCTGCATTGCCAGCTTTTTACTAATTTACAACAATTATATAGATGCCCTCTTCTTACATCGCTTACTGCTTAAGCTACTAACTGTAGAATGATATTTCCACACTCCCCTCGAGCTGGAGAGGTAAGATATCAAACATTTCCAGCTTGTATTGTGTGATGTTATGCAGTTCCTAAACCTTTTGTCAGCAAGTCGGCAAGTTAGAGCTTTCTGGGTATGTATTAAGGCTCAACTAACACTTGATTTTTGTCCTTACAAAATGACAATCTATCTCATATGCTTTGTTCCTTCATGAAAAATTGGTGGAAGCTATTTGATCTGTTGCTTTGCTATCACAATGCAGCTTCTCTGGTGTCTTAACTTGTACATCCAACTCCTGTAATAGACCAACCAGCTAGGTGATCTCTACACTTGTGGCAGCCAAACTTCTATATTCTGCTTCTGCTGCACTTCTCGTCTGTGATTTCCAGGAAATGAGATAATTGCCTAGTTTTAATTACATAACCATTATCTGATCTTCTGGTATTATGACAATTTACCCAGTATGAGTCACTAAAGGCCACAACTAATCACGATTTCCTCCTTCCAAATAGATCCCCATTCCTGGTGAAACTTTCATATACCTCACAATTCTGGCGTCTGCTCCTATATAGGGCTGATTCTGATGTTTCATGAATTGGCTTGATACTTTTACCAAAACCAATATCAGGATTCAGGTCTTGTAATGATCAAGTATTAGGAGTTGGGCCATCAAGCTTTGATAACCCCCAACATCATCCAATAATTGACTCTCCAACGCAACCGACATGCTTGTCATATTCTAAAGTGGTCAGTCTGTTATTAGCGTCCAAAGATTTACTGGCTGGTTTTGCTCCACTCATCATGTGTAGCATATTTCCTCGGCTGGTGACAATACCGCCCTTACGTATCTCACGAACTCGTTACAGGATAATTTGTACAATTTTTTGTATGGGATATTCATCCATTAAACCATCATTGAAAAAGGTGATTTGATATTTCGAAGTCAATTCAATTTTCTGTTTTACTCCCACCGTTCCTATTAAGTTGTTTTGTTTTCTCCGGAGTCAATTTGAGTTATTTTCAAAGCTAAATTAGATTAGATTGATTTAATATTTTAAAATTAAAATTTAGATATTCATAAACTAAATGAAAAGTACTATAAGCTGTGTAAGTTGTAATTTCTCTTTTTTCAATATTATTAGAAATCACATGTAAAATATTTGTTAAAATTTATATTGTTTGACTCTAAAAAAAAATTATAACAAGTAAAAAAGAGCGAAAAGAGTACCTTTTTATGTTGGACCATTGAAATACTAATTTTTTTCCACTTGTTATTGTATAATGGTAGAGTGCCGGATTGATAAAAGAATTCGGAACCTAAATGAGGTAAAAGAAAAAAGATTATTTATTATAGGAGTTGTATGTTTTTGAATTGCAATAATTTTATTTTACTGTTTTTTGTAAAAATAAATTCTAGTTATAGTTTTTAGCTAATTTTTAGGATTTTAAATTATTTTTATTCGTTTTATGTAACTTGAATTTAGAAGTTAGTTTCGTCTTTGTTTGCGATTTGAATTTGTAGATGAGTTCAGTAACATATTTTTTTTATTTTCTATTAAGAAACTTTAGTTCTAAATATATGTCTCTGAGTTATAAATAAACTTTCTTTAACATTATTGCAATATTTTTTCAATCAAAGTCTTTCTCTGTTCTTTTTCTTCATTTCTCTTTAAGTACCAACAATCGGTATCAGAGCATTTTTTAAAGAATCTGTAAGTGAGATGAATTCTGAAAATAACTTTTACCAAATAGCTCTTCATATCTTTAATGTTGAGAATTATCAATTCTATACATAGAATGAAAATTTATCTTGAGGCTTTAGATCTTTGGGAAGTCATAGAAGAGAATTATGAAATTCTTCTGCTACCTAATAATCCCACAATAGCTCAGATTAAAAGTAAAAAAGAAAAGAAAATCATAAATCAAAGGACAACTCTATTTGTTGGTGTGTTTGCAACAGTTTTCACGAGAGTTATAGCTCTCAAATCAGCAAAAGAAATTTGGGATTATCTAAAGGAAAAATATGCGGAAATGAAAGAATACTAGGTATGAAAATGTTAAATTTATTAAAGAATTTCTAGTTGGAAAAAAAAAAAAGAAGAATCTGACATCGTCAACGAGTATTTAGATCGATTCCTTGGCATTGTTAACACGGTAAAATTTCTTGGCACTAGATTTAAAGATTCAAGAATTGTTGAAAATATTCTTGTTATAGTGTCAGAAAGATATGAAATATTCGTTGCTACTTTGTAAAATACAAAATTTGTCCTAGATTACCTTGGCAGAATTGTTAAATATATTGCAGGCATAAGAGCAAAGAAAACATATGAGGCAAGATGGTATGGTTAAAGGAGCCTTGACAACCAGCTACAAAACTCAAAGTCAGGATAATTATTTAAGAAAAATTAGCCACCTTATTAGCACTGTAAAAAAAAGATTATCCTCCATTTAAATATTGAAAAAGGCCAGATGCAGAGTGCAAGATTTGCAATCAATTCAGTTATAAAGCTGTGATATGCAAAAACAACTATTAGAAAGATGAAGCAGATGCTAAAGTCGTAGTCAAAGAAAAAGACCATATATTTTTCAACTAAAAAATTATTTTTTGAAGGATTGACAATGGGTGTACAAACCACATGACATATGGCTGAGATCATTTTAAAGAATTCATTTTATGAAAAACAAAAAAGTTAGAATTGAAAATTGTGACTCTATTCCTTTAAAAAAAAAAAAGTTCTGTTGCAATTAAACCAAGTTTAAATACAAAAATAATTTCAGACATTTTTCTACGTCCCTGATTTCGATATAAGTTTGTTGAATGTTGGTCAACTAATAATTTTTTTTTAATTATTATTTGAAGATAAATATTGTCGAATCTTTGATTCCACTATGCAGGAGACTTTATAAGTTGAAATAAGAAATAATTTTTTTTTATTTAATTCAACAGAAGATGAGTCAGGTTTTGTATGACCAAAGATGAATTGATAGATTTGTTTATGACGTCAATTCTAATCATGTCTAGCATTTGTGCTACTTCTAGTAAGAAGGCCCATTAAAAACATATTTTTGAAATGCAGTAATTTTTATTTTATTACTTTAGTTTTTTTAAAAAATAAATCTTAGTTATAGTTATTAGGTAGCTTTTAAAATTTTAAATTATTTTTATTATAGTCATACGTAACTTAAATTTAAGAATTATTTTTCGTTTGTAGTTTAGTTTGGTAATATAATTTTTTATTTTCTAATTAAAAACTTTAGCTATTGCGATCTTTTTCTGTCAAATCTTTATATGTTAATTTCTTAATTTGTCCGTTAAAAAATAATTTATGTTCACTTAATATTTTTCTCATGATCTAAAATCCAAGGAAAGTTCATGTTATTTGCTAATTCTGTATAAATAGTTCCAAAGATGTAATCTCTCAAAGCATTACATTTTGCAAACAAAAGTGCTTTATAATTAAAACATAAAAAAAGAAAAACATTCATGTATGACCATCCTAATCACCAATTTTAACCCCATTTTTCACCGTCCAGATGAACTCCTCTTATGTGCTTAGTTTGGGTCTCCTATTCTACAACAATTGAAGTCCTTACCAACATTTTTTGACAATGATTTGCGAATACATATGTAAGGCAGGTAATAATAAATACCCTATACCTGAAGTCTTAAAATTTGGAAGAAATTAACTTGTACTACAAGTTGAGTATTCTCTTGAATTTCATATTTCTTGTTGAATTTTGATCAGTTGAAGGAGGTGAGTGTGTATATAAACATCGAGGTGGAGAAGGAGATGAAGAGTCTACATTTTCGTGGTTTTCTTTTTCCCGGCTGATTAATTATCCTTTTTATTTTGGACTTAATATGTATAAACACCGTTTATACTTTTATATATATTTATACATTCTTTTAATAATATGTGTATGATATTATGTAAAATTTTATATCCTATTTTGCTTAAGCTTGTATACCTTTATGATTTTCCCATAAAAAAAATGTGCACTCTCTTTTTACACTTTATCGTTGTCTTTTTCTTTTTTACCTCATTCAGGTTCCGACTAGAAAAGATACCCCTCAGTCACATTTGTATGAACACTCTTTTTCTTTATTACTCTCCATTTGTTCACTTTGTTGTCGTTAATATTAAAAATAAATGTTATATTTTTATTTGTCTACCTTACAAAAATTAAGTGATAGTTTACTATTCTATATCTGTTTTATTTTTATTATTCTCTCATTTCTTTTTTTAATTGTCTCCTATATTAAAAATATAATTTCACTTATCTAATTATAAAAATTAAAAAATAATTTATCACTTTATATCTAGTCAAATAATTACCACTTTATACCTATACTATCTTTATTACTAAGTACTAGTTATTTTCAATTGTTTTCTAGATGAGTGAGATGACTTATAATAATTAAAAGGGGTGAAAATCATTTTCAAACCCCTAACTTTTGCTTTAAAAATCACACATCCCTTCAATTTTGAACAATATCAAACTTCCTTCTTTATCCTAGTTAAAATTTTAAAATACCTATTACCCTTTGGTTATTAATTTCTTTTTACTTTTTTTCAAAATCATGATATTTTTATTTTATTAAATTCATGTAAAGTAAAAAATACTAATTAAGTATAAAAGGTAATGATGGTCTATAATAAAAAAAATAAGTATAATGAGAAAATTAATTTTATTAATAATAATCAAAAGTCTAATAGTTATTTATACAAGTGAAAATAACATTTAATAATAACTATATAAATATATTTCAATGCAAGAAGTATAAAATAATTAATTAAATTAAGGTCAAATTTTCAAAGATTGTAATTGGTTTAGATTTTAAATTTAAACTATAATTTATGTAATTCTCTATTATAACAATCAAATTTGTTTATTTATATAGACAATGGATAATAACCCCATCGTTTCATAGTAGTTGGCCCTCGTATTAAAATAATTATTTTATTTACTTGTTCAATTTATGAAACTAAGAGAATTTTAATATTATTTTATTTTTCTACTTAATATTAGATAATTAAATAGAGGAGTAATAGTCAAATTTAAGGTTGTAGAATATTATTATTAATAAAGTTAGTTTAGTAAAATACAACTCTGATTAAAAATTTCTTAAGGGGTGTGTCATATCAAGAAGGACCAAGTAATATGAAACACATCTAGTAAGAGAGTGGAAAAAAGACAAAAATATATGTGCATGCATGTACATACATATACACACGTTTAATGCATATAATATTGTATATAACGATCATAAAGATAATATTAAATTTTGTGACAAGTTCATAAAATTATTATTCTATTTATAATGTTAATGAAGCTTAAATAAAAAGTTATAAATACCTAGGTTAAAAAATAAATTATATATAATATAAAGAAGTATTATATAAATATATTTGATATAACAACAGTAAAAATATACTTTGCATCGAATAAAAGAAGGAGTTTGATTATTCTTCAAAATTGAAGGAGAGTACTTTTCACCCTAATTAAAAGTGATAAAGTAAAAACATTTTAAAAAGTTTGGCAAGTCAAACAGAGAGAAGTAAACATGGATGGAAGGAGTATTAAGTGCTATTAATTTCCCTTAAGTGGGATAACTTATAATACTTAGGAGAAATACTGTAACATTAAGTACTATTTATTTTCAATAAGGGCCGTAGACACGTGGTTTTTTATTTTTCCCGAATTTTAATTCAATTTTTAGCTTTAAATAGTTATTTTAAATTTAATCTTTATTTTAGCTTTTATTTCATTTTTAATTACTTTAATTTTCAAAATTATGAAATTCAAAAAAATAGAATCAAGTCTTAGGATAGAATTTTTTTTTTTAAATTTAATGTTTCAAAAG
Organism: Withania somnifera; assembly: GCA_039654485.1. Taxonomy (NCBI): domain Eukaryota; kingdom Viridiplantae; phylum Streptophyta; class Magnoliopsida; order Solanales; family Solanaceae; genus Withania; species Withania somnifera. The sequence continues at coordinate 3,524 of JBDJHY010197972.1, read as the reverse complement.
AAAATAAAATTGTACATAAATACATATTTACATAATTTAGATTTTAATAACAGTGATTCTAAATTTATTTAACTTTTCTTATACTTTTATTAGTTCTAGATAGTTATCTAATATTTTTATTCTTATATTTAATTTATCAATTTAAGTGACCAAAAGAAGAAAAAAAAATGCAAACCTAACCAAACCACCCTACTAATCCAATAATTTCTCACCCACTGCCCATTGTATAGCTCTCCAAAACTAGGATGTAAACTGAGTTCTACGATCAGAAATGATGAGAATTGAAATACATGCAATCGAACAATCTGCTCAAATTAAATCTAGGCTAACATCTCTGTACTATAAGAAGCATGAACTGGAGTGAAGTGTGCAGTCTTGCTCAGCCTATCAACAATTATCCATATCGAATCATGATTGCGAGTAGTACGAGGTAATCTTGATATGAAGTCCATAGTAATTCGTTGTCACTTTCACTGGGGAATGAAAAGTCGCTGCATCAATCCACCGGGTATCTGGTGCTCAAACTTGACCTGCTGACAGTTCAAACACCGAGATATAAATTTTGCAATGTGCCTTTTCGTATCACTCCACCGTAATCCTGTCTCAAGTCTTTATACATCTTTGCTAACCTAAATGGATGGAATATCGAGAATAGGGGGCCTCATGAGTTTTTATAAGTTTACCTATGTTCATGAGTTTTCATGAGTTTATCTATGATCACTTTTCAGTAGAGTTTATTATGCATGTCTCACCATAGTTTACTTTAAATAAGATTATTTTCAATACTATGTTGTTATATAGTTTCAGTTATGTTTCATGATAAAAAAAAATGAGTTGGTGCATATCAGTTTTCGTGATACAATTGAATGTTAAGTTTAATTCTTCAGTTCAACAGCATTCTTTAAACTATTTTACCTAGCACATGCATGCCTACATACTAGTACATTCATAGTATTGACACATACTCTATGCATGCATTGTTTCATATTGTAGATGCAAGTACTACTCTCAATTTCATGGATAGTAAGTGCAAGAAGATTCCAGAAAAAATGGTGGGTCCTTATTCTTCGAGGGCGACATATTCAAACATTTCCCAGTCTATTTTAGTTCTTCTAAGTTGTTTAGAGTAACTTTGGGGTTTGTTCCAGTGACTCATCAGTATTAGTAGAGGCTTCATAGACAATCAGGCAGAAAGTTGTAATCAATTATGAAATAATACATTCTTAGTCACAATATTACATTATTATTTGCTTATACTTACTGAGTTTATGTATCAGCTTCCACATTTTCTTTTTTAGTTTAAGTTTCACATCTCATGCCAGGCCAAGGGTTAACTTGGTGTCTCTCGTGATTCTATGTACCGTGTTACATCCAAGGGGTAAGCTCGGGAACATGACATTCACCTTTACACAAAGACACACTGGTATATAGTACACAATATTCAACACCTACACCATAAAAATGCACCCTTTTCCAATTCTTTTTTTCTTGGATATACATATATATAGCACATGCACACAACAGATAGAAATTATTGAGTAACACATACATAGAAAAAAAGAGGAAATAAAGTGGGAGAATAGACAAAAGTTTAGGTGCAAAAACTACGTTAGAAAGGCCTATGGAAAAAAGGACGAGGGGGTAGAGACAAAATTTAAGAATTATAAAAAGAATAGATTAGAGAAAAACAACGAGAGGAATGAATAGAAAAGTAGAGAAAAATTATGGAGACCGTGTAAGGAGTTCCTTGTTCTTCTGAAGATTTATGTTTGAGTTCATCAAGGTTTCCATTGAGGCTCTCCGATCATGTTGCTATTTTTTGTTGATGTTCAGTGTCGTTTTCTTATTGTATTTTCATCTTTTTGGAAAATCAAATGTTCTTTTATGATTTACAAGAAGGTTTTACTTTATTAAAGGTCCATCCCTTGCTTTGTTTCTTAGTATTTAATTGCATTTATATGCTCTATATTTTTGAAATCTTAATTTCTTATCTTGTTTAATTGGTTGCTCTTTGTGAATCATATTTTTATGTTGTTGTCAATAATAAATACGCGTGAGTGTAAAGGTTCTTTCTTTGATACATGAGTAAAAAGATATTGGTTAAAATTATAATTAGACCTTGATTTGGTATATGATAATATATATGATTTTGGGTAGCACAATGAATGTTGATGAAAGTTCAAAATAATATCAATAACTTGATAATAATAGTTTAGTGGTGTTATGTCACGACCAAATTTCTTAGTCATAAGGGTACCTGTATTCCACTATAGGAGAACCACCCAACAAGCTGTCACGACCCGATTTCGTAGATCATTATGGCACCTACTATACCACCAGTAGAAGAACCAATCCTATAGTCCGAAGCCGAAGTAGAGGACTACTATATCAATTGTGAAAGCAAAAGTATAATAATCAGAAGATAAATAAAATACAAAAATTTAAGAATCAAGTAAATACCAAAATCCAATATCAGCATCAAATGAACCACTAAGTACAGAAACAAGAAATTCAAAATCTATCTAATACAAATGTGTCTCCGAAATACATGGAGATCAAATATAAATGGCCAAGGCTGAAGAGAAGTAGGTAAAAGCCGGACGCCAAGCACACCCTGATTCTCTGAAGAAAAATGTGAACTACAGGACAACTGACTATAATCACGGTCGGAAATCTGTACTCGGATCTGCACATGTGCAAATATAGTATGAGTAAAAGCTGCCGAAGCAACCTGTACCTAGTAGGCTTTGAGGGACCACTTGACATATAACAATAATAAAAACAGTAAATAACGGAATACGGTCACAGAAGCAAGTAATACAACAAGGAAGCTAACTACTCAGATAAGATTTAAGAAACAAATGGACATGTATCACTAGCTAATCACATAACAGGATCTTGGGAATTAAAGATAACGTACCCAGGAATCCATGCAACAATATGTGAATATTAATATAATAAATCAAGAGTCAAAAGAAGATAGGAGAAGAATATGAATGGTATATCAATAACCTCAAGTAAAGGGTGAATGAATGAATAATAGCATAAGACACAAATCCCAAATATCATGAACTGTCAATTAACCAATGATATCAACTAAGCAGTAATAAGCATAATAAAGTAAGATGCATAAATGCTAACAAGTCCCCCAGAAAGAAGATGAAATGGAAGCTGTAGGAGAGGTTGGGAAGAAGGGACTTCACTAAAGATGGTTTGAGCGCGAGGAAGGTCTTTTTCCTTTCACCTTTTGTTAGCGACCCTTAAACGGGTTCCAATAGTGCCAGTTCAAGCCTTATTTTTTCGTTTAGTCTGACTATTTTTCGAATTCTATATATGAATGAAAGCTACATTTTGAAAAATTATATAAACTTATGTATGTACACAGAAACACGCCCACCCATGGGCATCCACATACTACCAGGGGTACACTGAAGAAAACAAGTACAGAAAATAAATACAATCACATGAAGTAACCAGTCCTATGTACACATCTCCTCCGGTAACCGTAGGCCTAGTAGGAAAAA
>JBDJHY010197963.1:0-11684 GCA_039654485.1 Withania somnifera | reverse complement strand
TATATATATATATATATTACTTTTCTCCTTTAATTTATCTGACCTACGCACTTTCTATGGTTTTCACTTACTATATATATATATATATATTACTTTTCTCCTTTAATTTATCTTTTAATTTATTTTAACCATGAGTTCCGCTAACCTACCGGGTAGGAAGGTAGGTGCCATCACGCCTAGATTTTGGGGCATGACAAGTTTGTATCGAGCCCTAGGTTTGTAGATCCCATTATATATAAGCCAAGTTTAGTAGAGTCTTGCAGATCGGTGTAGAGAGTCCTCTATTAATCCTCAAGAGGCTATAAAACTCTAGGAAAAACATCTCTTCAATCTTTCATTTCTATCTAGTATGGTTGATTTGCGTGTGTTGAGTCCTTAGGTGTTTTTCTTGACAAATGGCTAGGACCAGAGCTTCAGCCAACTGTGTTAATAAGCCCCAATACAAACCTAAGACATTTCCAGGGGAAGAAGTAAGGTTAGATGTAGGATCCGAGGTAGAGATCGAGCTAGAGCTAAAGTGGAAGCCCCAGCTAGGGTCAACCCAGGGTAGTTTCACCGAAGCCGGAGATGGATAGGGCTGAGGAGAAGGTTCCTTTACAGTATGTTACAACCTCTTTATTACAGAATGCCTTGTTGAGAGTTCTTGGGCTAATTAAGAGTATGGCATAAGGTGGTACACCTCAGGGTTCACCGAATAGGAAAGAGGTAGTAACCCTTGATCAACATACTATTCCGAGAGTTCATGATCCAGTGGGATATCCAACTGTGATTCCAGTTCTGGTAGGTCATCCACTGATGCTCCAGGTTTGGTGGATAACCACCCATAGTTCAGGTTCAGGTTGGGTAGCCACCTATTGCACATCGGGTTCATGAGTTTTAGATTACATGGGTGAGAATTACAAGCACAGTTGTTACTGAGATGTCGGATGAGAAGTAGTGGCAGTACAAGAGGTTTAAGAAGATGGACCCACCTTAATTTTAGGGTGAGTAGAGCAAGGATCCATTTGAGTTTCTTACTAATTTTTATGAGCTACTATAGAGTATTATTTTGGTACAAATATGGGATAGATTACACAGTTTTGCAGCTTTGTAGGCTAGCCCAACAATAGTGGCATTCTTATAATGATTCTAAACCAATTGGCTCTCCTCCCATGACTTGGGAGACATTTTCTTGGGCTTTTATGTATAGATATGTGTACTGCAGTGCAAGAGATGGTCTACATAAGTATGTTGATGAGCTGAGGCAAGAGGAGATGACCGTTAATAAGTATGTGTATCATTTTTATGAGCTATCTCGGCATGCATTGGCTTTCTTATCAGACAAAAAGGAAAGGATAGCTAGATTTATGAGGGGGTTGAGCACTTCTCTCTAGACTTTGGTATTTGTAACTTCACAGATTCCATAGGACACTTTGCACAGTGTGATTGAGGCAACAAGAGGGTTTGAGCAGCTGCATAGACATCAATTTGGTGATAGTAGGGGCAAGAGGCCTTGTCCTTATGGTTAGTTTTCTAGTGCCTTACCTAAAGACAGTGGATCTTTTCATCATGTTTTCCATTCTCACATTTGAGTACCATTTTAGGCAGCTATGCAGACATCGTGTGCTAGTCCGGTAGTTCATAGTGCATCCAGTCCAACGCTAAGTCATTTTGAGTCTTATCAAAGAGGTTCAGGTCTAGGTGGTCATTCAGTTTCTCAGGGTTAGCCACAACATCCTTCTTCTCCCATAGCATATTTCACTTATGGTAAGGTAGGGCATATAATGAGACAGTGTCTTCGTGATGCATTTGCAGAAGCACAATAGACTTCTCAAACATCTCATGATCCAGTTAGAGCACCATCACCTTCGAGTAGAGGTAGAGGAGGTAGAAATATGGGTAGATGTGGACAATTGACAAGGGTGCACAGAAGGTAGCAAGAGGTTAGGGTTATGCTAGCATGCATTGTTATGCCTTTCCTGAGAAACTTGAGGCTAAGTCTTTCAATGTTATGATCACAAGTATCGTCCCAGTTCGCATAGGCCTGCATCTCTTCTGTTTGATCCCAAATTTACCCATTTATATAAATTTACATACTTTGCCATTAGTTTTGACATGTTATCTGATGCATTGGCTACACCTCTTCATGTGTCTACTCTTGTGGGTAAGTCCTTAGTAGTGGATTGGATATGCCGATCACGCCTTGTAGTCTTATCAGGGTATGAGATTTGGGTAGACTTGATCTTACTTGAAATGGTAGATTTTTTTATCATTTTTAGTATGGAATTTCATGCCAAGACTATTACTTTATGTATGCCTGGTATCCAAGGATATAGCGAAAAGGTACATGTAGATTGTATCCTCATAGGGTGATATCTTTCCTCCATGCTCAAAAGTTTATAGAGAAGGGGTGTTTATCATATATAGCCTTTATGCATAATATTAGTATTGATCCCCCTTCCTAAGAGTCTGTCCTATAGTTAGGGAGTTTGTTAATGTGTTTCAACTGACCTTTCTGGTGTCCCTCCGGATAGAGATATTGATTTTGGTATTCATTTGGAGCTAGTCAGTAAGCACATTTTTTTCCTCTTTACTGTCTGGATCCTTCTGAGCTAAAGGAGGTGAAAGATTAGTTGCAGTACTTTCTCAACAAGGGTTTCATTTGTCCTAGTGTGTCACCATGGGGTGCCCCAGTCATTTTTATAAAGAAAAAGAATAGTTCTATACACATGTGTATTGACTACAGATAGTTGAACAAACTGACCGTGAAGAACAAGTATACTTTGACCTGTATTAATGATCAACTTGACCAGCTTCAGGGTGCCTCTATCTTTTCTAAGATTGACTTAAGGTCTGGGTACCATCAGTTGAGGATTAGACTTTCGGATATTCCAAAGACTTCTTTTCAAACTAGATATGGCCACTATGAGTTTATGGTGATGTCTTCTATGCTTACTAATGCCCCAACGATGTTCATGGAGTTGAGAACAGTGTGTTCTTTCCATACTTGGACTCTTTTGTGATTGTTGTCATTGATGATATCTTGGTGTATTCAAAGACTAATGCTGAACATGTTAAGCACTTGAGGATTGTACTTCAGAGATTGCGAGATGAGAAGTTATATGCTAAATTCTCTAAGTGTGAGTTTTGGTTGAGTTCTGTGTAATTCTTGGTATACATGGTGTCTAAGGATGGTATTATGGTTGATCCGGCCAAGATTGCAGCGGTGCGTCATTAAGTAATACCTACCTCACCAACTGATATTTGAAGCTTTATAGGATAGTTGGGTATTATAGAAGATTTGTACAGGGTTTCTCTTCTATTGTAGCTCCATTGACCAGGTTGACTCTAAAGAATGTGGTTTTTTAGTGGTCTAATGAGTGTGAGGATAACTTTCAAAATCCCAAATCTTTATTGACTTCTACTCCCATTCCTACTTTGCCCATGGAGGGTAAATAATTCACCGTGTGTTATGATACTGCTAGAGTTGGCTTAGGTAGAGAGTTGATGCAGAAGGGTAAGATAGTGGCTTATTCTTTTGAGGCAGTTGAAGGTGCATAAGAAGAACTACCCTGCCCATGATTTAGAGTTAACAACGATGGTATTTTTGCTGAAGTTGTGGAGACATTACCTTTATGGAGTGCATTGTGAGGTTTTCACCGATCATAGGAGTCTTTAGTATTATTTTCATCTAGAAAGATCTTAATTTGAGGCAGAGTCATTGGTTAGAATTGTTGAAGGACTATGACATCACTATCTTATATCACCTGATGAAGGCCAACGTGGTGGCAGATGCCTTTAGTAGGAAGTCCTTGAGTATGGTTACTTTGGCTTCCATTCGGGATGAGGAGCGAACTTTGGATAGAGATCTTCTGATTCTAGAAAATGGTCTGGTTAGATTGTATATTTCTGAGGGTGGTGGTGTTATTTATTATGTGGTGGCTCGCTCCTCATTGATGGAGTAGATCCAGGCGACTCAGTTTGATGATGCTTGGTTAAGGAACATCTTTACAAAGTCGTTGTAGGGTGAGGCCAAGGTGGTTTTGCTTGATTCTGAGGGGGTTTTAAGGATTAGAGATCGTATATATGTCTCTAAGTTAGCTGACTTGGTCAAGTAAATCTTAGAAGAGGCTCACAATTCTAGATATTCGATTCACCTAGGGGTGACAAAGATGTATCATGATTTGAGCAAGCATTATTGGTAGTGTGGTATGAGAAAAGGATATTATGGACTTTATTTCTAGGTTTTTGAACTATCAGAAGGTGAAGTTTGAGCACCAGACGATAGGAGGTGTGTCACAGAGAATGTTTATCCGCTAGTGGAAGTGGAAACATATAACTATGGGTTTCATTATTGGGTTGCTTGCTACTTCAGGTGGTTATGATTCCATTTGGGTGTTGTTGATCGCTTGACTAAGACTACATATTTCATTCCAGTGAATGTGAAGCACAGTGCTCAGGAGTTGGCTCAGATTTATACTAGCCAGATAGTTCAGTTGCATGGCATTCTGATATCCATTATATCTAAATGGGGTACTCAGCTTACTTTGCATTTTTGGAGTACTATGTAGCATGAGATAGGTACTCATCTTGATATGAGCACAACTTTTCAACCTCTGACCTATGGTCAGTCTGAGCACACTATTCAGGTGTTAGAAGATATGTTGTGAGAGTTTATTATTGACTTTGGTGTTGTTGGGACTGATTTCTACCGCTTATAGAGTTCTCCTATAAGAACATTTATCATTTGAGCATTCAGAAGGCATCTTTTGAGGAATTATATGGTAGATGATGTAGATCTCTAATTAATTGGTTTGGTACTTCATAAGGGAGGTCATGGAGGATAGATTTAGTGCGAGACTCCATAGATAGAGTTACATTGATTCAAACCCGACTACTTTTTGCCTGGAGTAGGCAGAAAAGCTATGTTGATAAGAGGGTTAGGCCATTAGAGTTCATTGAGGGTGATAGTGTATGGTTGAAGGTGTCACCATGAAGGGTGTGATGAAATTTAGGAAGAAAGGGAAGCTGAGTCTGCATTTCGTTGTTCCTTTTGAGATTTTAGAGTGGAGGTGAGAGATGGCTTACAAGCTAGCCTTACCACCTATTTGTCTGTAGTGCATCCATTCTTTCACGTTTCCATGCTTCAAAGGTATTTTTTTTATAATTCTTGCATTCTTCAGTAGCATACTTTGAGTTTGGACTATGATTTGTCCTTTGAGGAGGTGCCAGTCGCCATTCTTGATAGACAAGTCAAGAATCTTTGGACCAAGGAGATACCTTCAACAGGAGCAGTGGAGGAATCGACCAATTGAGGAGTCAGATATGAGTAATCAGTACCCTCAATTTTTTGACCACTCAAGTACTTCTTCTTTCTTATGTTTGAGGATAAACATGGTTTTTAGTGGTAGATGTTGTAATGACCTTAAAGGTCATTTTTTCATTTCAGTTGTAACACCTTTAAATTTGAACCAAAATTTGAATTGCTCTATGTTCATGCTTAAGTCCGTGTGCTATGAATTATCTCTTGATCCTAGGTTATAAAATCATTCCAAAAGTGTGGAAGTAGTTTTTTACATGATTGGAGGTCATAAGGAACTCCTATCATAAAGTTATGTTCAAAGCATTTCTACCATTGTATTTTCATATTGTTTCATACATAGATAAACTTCAAACGGTCATATGTACTAATATATAAGGATTTATATGACTCATAACCTATAACATAAAGGTCTTTGATTCTAGTTTCCAGCGCAACAAACTGCATATTAATCCGAGTTTGGAGTAAGAAGTTAGCGTGACACGTTTCAAAAGGAGTATGGAGAGAAAATCGACTGAGCCTAAATATGGCACCCACCATGTCACTCTATAGAAGTTTCCTCGATGGCAACTGTGACACGATTGGCACCACAGTTAAGTGTTATATAGTGCAATTCTTTCTCCATTTTTATGAGGCTATTTTTGACATTTTGCACCTCTTAGATCATTAATCCTATGTCATTTTAGGTTCGAAAATACATGTTATTTAAGCCCCAAATATTTATTTCAAATCATTCTATCCTTAATCAAATCAAAGAAAGGTTTTCTCTCAATCTCTCAAGAGGCAAGGCTAGGGTTCGTTCAAAAGTTCATCTTTTAGGAGCAAATTCATCAACTTTCCTCCATCAAAATTCTTCAATCGAGGTATGTGGGCTTTCAACAAGGAATTCATTCATCCTTGTTCCTAAAAACCTTTTTTAATAAGTTTTTGAAAATTTAAAAGCATAATACAGTTCTTTTTTAATTTTATAAATTAAGATTTCCTGCATTGATGATTTACTTGATGTTTTTGGGTTATAATTATAAAGTTTGCATATAAATTGCTAAATTGTTGGAGTCCTCATGAGTTAGCATTTGAAATTGAAGTAAGGAATATGAGAAGAGTTTTGATGCATGAGTTAATTAATTTTTTCAAGGCTTACTCTTAAACTTGAATTAAGCATTGAAGTGTTATAATTCCTTGACTTTTTACATGATTTTGAATATGAACATGAAGTGTATCCAAATCGAATACTTTTTACTAATGAGAGTTTTAAAGAGTACCTTTGAAAGTACGGATTATGTAATGATTTGAAGTTTACTCTTGAAACTTGATATGAAAATTAAAGTGACATAATTATTGACTTATGGGTTAGTACGATTTTTAAAGTTGAAGTGAAAGCATGAAAGAAGTCTTGAAGAAAGAATTTACTATTTTTCTTCAAAGTTTGTTTTAAAAGTTGAGATGCTTATTGAAAGTATCAAGATTGATGATTTTTATCTATTTTAAACCCACTTAGGAGGCATTTTTAAATTGAATGGTTTTGGCTAATTAAGTCTAATTAAAGAGAAGTAATGATACATGTCTTAATTGTAAGATGACTAATAGAATATTAATGAATATTAATGATTGACTAAGTTTACCCGATCAGTGATAATTGACAGATGTGATAGCTAGATTGGTGGTTTTTCGAAAAGGGGAATTCCACTAGTCATGGCATAGATGAATGTGAATGGAAAGTAAAGTAAATAATATTTTATGGAAGGAGTATTAGCATTGAGGCTGGGAAAATGAAGGTCCCAGTACCCAAACCTGCTAGCCAGGGTAGGGATGATATTTATATAAATTTTTGTCTAGTAGCTGTGCTTGTAGTCTAGTTGGATCCACTAGAGGGATATATGACCTTTCCTGTGGTGGGAATGGAAATCCCTACTCACATGGTGTACTATGAACTTCATCTCTACGGCTTTGAGGTGTGTCGATTATATAAACTCCCAAAGAGAAGTAAAAATGAATAGTTTTGAAGTAAGAAACTGAAAGCTTTTTTTTAAATCTATGTCTTTATCTTTTTTTATAAACTAATAAAGATGATATACTTAAATGAGTTTATTTTTACTCTTGAGATTTTAAAGCTATTAACTATTTTCACTGTAAATTGTTAAATTGCTTAATTGAACCGAATTTTTTAATGTTGAAGCTTTTCGAGTTAATATTTGAGAGTCGGAGCTAAAACTTGATTGAAAGATGACGAGTCTGAAGAAATTAATGAGCTTGAAGGTCAAACTTTTTAAATAATATAAATTAAAAATACATATTTATTACATTATTGTAATTGAGCATATTATAATTGTTCATGCATTGCATAGCCATCAGTTATTTATTGTCATGGCCTATTGCACCTTCTCACATACTTAGTACATTTTATGTACTTACCCCATACTTTCTATATTATTGTAACCCCCTGCAGATCCTTCTAGCCTTCCAGATTCTCGTGGTTGATTGGATTTGTACTTGTAAAAATTAAAAGATTGGTTTGTCCTCATTGTTTCTAGGCCAAGCTGATATATTTCTTTCATTATTTTATTTTGAGTAGATCCAGACTGATAGCGATGCTCCTTATTTTACTATTGTGAGGTTAGCTAGGGATATGTCCTAGCAGTCAATTGTCTAGTGTATAGTTGCTTTCAGACTGATATTGAGTTAGAGATGAATATTGAGTTTTCATTTATTGATTTACTTATCTATTGACTTAGTTAAGGTCTACCATTGCTTATTCATTTTTCAATTGCTTCCACCGAGTGATGTGAGTAGATTTTTTCATGGTCTAAGTGGTTCGTCCGAGGCTGCTAGGGAAACTTAGTGGCTAAGGATGCCAGTACCGCCTTTAGAGGGTAACATGGGGTGTGACAAGCTTTGTATCTGAGCATTAGGTTCAATGTCCTACAATGTATGAAAGCCATCATTAGGTATAGTTTTTTTCTTATGAGTGTGAAGTGCACTGCACTTATAATTAAGAGGCTACTGAGTGTTTAGGAAAGCTTCTCTTTATTCAAGTCTTAATTCATGTTGTGGAGTTTAACTCCAAAAAGTCTTTTCTGACTCGTGCTTTATGCATTTTGGATAACGCTTCCTAGAGAAGAACCAATTTACAGAGAAGTCAGCCCGACAATTCAGAAGCTGAGATCAGTCAGATCAGAACCCTCAATTTTCGATTGTCATTGTAATTCATCCCCAAACCTAATTTTTATTTGGTAGTGATTGTGTGAGTCGAAGGGAGTAGTTTTCATGGTAGAGAGGTTAGTTTTGTGGTTGGTACTGAGGGGTACTAGAGATAGCATGTTGTGGTAGAATAATCTTAGAGTTAGAATAGTAAAGCTAGAAGAGTAGAAGTTAGAGTGGGGAATTATTGTTGAGTAAGGTAAGTAGTCAGATGTTAAGTGATTATTTGGGAGTGGTGGAATGGTATGTCCTTCTGGGTTGACTAAGAAGTAATAAGTTAGTGTTGATTGCATAATAGTGTGAGAAGGAGAAGATGTTAATGGTTAGGGAGACTTAGATTGTGCGGTGGTTAAGTATGGTAAGGTTGTGTGTAGGCTTGAATCTAGTCGAGTGGATAGTTAAGATTGAATGCATTGTTGTTAATTTTCATAGGGCTAGTGTTATCTAGGTTATGATGTAGTATTTATAAGTCAAAGTAGTGGTGAGAAGTTGTATCTTATATATGCTTAATATTGTATGGCAGGCTTAAAATTAGTATGAGTTATTGTATCATGAGGGTGGATAAAGGATTGAATATGTGATGCTAGAGAGAGTGTTTACTTCTGAGTATTATCCTTATAGGAACGGTGGAAGTTAAGAAGTTATTTCATATAGGATTCCTAGAAGAAATCTAAATATGAATGATTATAGTCCTTAAAGAGAAAGTTTGGCACTTGGGTGTATAATGGGTGTTTGACCTTGTAGAGTGGTTAGTTGTAGCTCCGTTAAGAAAAATCCCTCGGTATTAGAATTTTCAGCTTTTTTCCTAAGAAGAGATGGTAAGATTGAAAAATTAGTCTAATCTTTTGATTCCGACAGTGAGCAGTCCCAACATGGAACCATGATCTTATATGACCCATTCGTGCCCCTTTCGTACTCTTTGTACCCCAGCTTGAGTGTCGAGAGTGCAGTGTGATGTATCCCTTTCTTGTAATAATGTTCAGTTCAGACTCCATGTATTAGTTCCAATGATAGACCTTGATCCATAAGTCCTATGGTTTGTATTCATATCCTATTTTCTCTCAAGATCCCATTCATGAGTTGTTCGATGAAAATGGAAGAATCCTTGTAGATGCTAAGATGAAAGTCAGTATATGCTCAGTTAGTGATAGCTTTGGTGTGTCTTTATCACCTAAGTTGTTAAGTGTTCCTTTAGTAAGAGTGTAGAGCTATTGATTTGATATTAACAAAATACCTATATGGTTTAGTTTTATACTCCTAGGAACACATGAAGTGGGTATATTAATAGGATTGAATTTGTATGGATAAATGTTTGAATGGTTATGGATTATGGTTAGTGATTCATTGATTTGAAGCTTAAGGTTGATTGTTCTAGAGATGAGGAGTAGCAGTGTTCTTGTGGATATAGAAATCAAATGTTGTGGCTTAGACTAGCATCATCATCTTATATGTAGTACCTTGTGTCTCCAGTTAGGATAAATGTGATAAGAGCATATGGTTAGTCTCAGTAGTTTGTAACTATTAGTACCCTTATGATGATCATAGTTTTGATAGATGGGTAGAGCCTATTAGAAAAGGAAGTGTAGTTGAAGTGTGCTTGCTAGGTTAGAGAGTGTTAGTTGTATTGTTAAGCCCAAAAGTAGCCCTATCCTTCTTTTATACCCTTTGTAAGTGTGCTTCATCTCAGATAACTTCATATTAGAATTAGGACTATGTCCAAGACCGTACCCTCCTTATTTTATGAGCCCAGCTCAGATGGATGAGGTATTGGGCGATGTTAGTAGCTTTTACCTAAGAGGTCCCTATGAGTTTATACCTTCAGTATATCTATGTTTAGGGTTTTCCCTCATTGTTCATACTTTATTAATGTACTCCTTCGTAGCTATATAAAGTCTCTATTGATGGTACGATTTAGTTGATTAGCGTTGCTCCGACTAGACCCAAGATCATACGTTGAAATTTAGTTCAGTTCAAGGAATTGTTCTCGGCTTCATGTCAGTTTCACTTCAGTCTGAGGTAATTGCCTATCTATTTAGCTCTTCTTACAAGTGTCTGATGCATATAGCATTGCATGTGTCTATTGATAATATTCATGCATAACTTAATGAGAGTTGATGTCACTTGAGGTAGTAGTTGCATGAGTCCCTATGTGTGTACTTATGCATTATTTGGTGAGTTCATGGTAACTAAGTTCAGTTGTGATCATATGCATTTTGAGTTGTAGTCTAATTATTATTGATAGGTTATTGCATATTTTAAGTTTGTTTTCACTTTTCCTGTAAGATGGTAGTCTGTGTTGTCGAGCTTAATACTTTATTCAATGAATGATCTCAAGGGGGAATATTGTAATGCTCCATACTTGATAAAATAGAAAATGCTCCCAGGTGGTCAAATGTAAGGACCATGACTTGTGTAATGAAGCCTCACGAGTCGTGATCCTAATTAGTACTGTTGAAATTAAGTTTATCATTCTTGTTATCTTTTCATGACTCCACTGCACGAACCGTATGGTATAGGTCTATGATTCATACTGTCCAACTCGGTAAAGCATCCAGAAAATAAATTCCTCAGCATAGTCCTACCAAAACACTCCATGATTCGTGGAGTGGCACACCACTAGTCGTGGAATAGGATGGCCATCCAGTATCCAAGACCTACCTCACGAGTCACTCCACGAGTCATGAAATGACGCTTCACGAGTTATGAAGTATCTCGTGAGGTGATCCCGTCCAATTTTTTAGTGATTTTAATGAGTGGTGTTTTGGCAATTTCTTATGTTCTTTTTTTTTAAAACCATGACATAAAATTGAATCATAAAGATATATAAATTACAAACACTTTCAACTCTTCATTCTACACTTAAACAAAATTAGAGCAAGGTTCTTCTCCAAATTTCTCTTCAAGCAAGAAAGTAGGGTTCCAATAGAAAATCTCTCTACAAAAACTTGTTCATCAATTTTCTTTCATTAAGGTTTTTCAATCCAGGTATTTTTTCTATGAACAATGACTCCTTTCATCTTTGTGACCGAAAACCCTTTTCTTAAAGGTCTTGAAGATGTAGAATCATGTCTAGGGTTTTTATTTACATCTATATTTTAAGATCCCCTTACTTGATGATTTATTGATGATTTTCATTCATAATTATGAGTTTTCATAATAAATTATAATTTTTAAGTCTTTTATGTTA